>BMAO01012585.1:0-157539 GCA_019973975.1 Trichonephila clavata | reverse complement strand
AAAGTAAATGATTAAATTTATATTTATGTATTAATTATATCATCTTCTTCGTTTTTGCTCCTGTATTTATTTAAAGGTGTATATCCTAACTTGGGTTGTTCAGGTTTGTTAGGTTGTTGAGACTTGTAAATAAATTGTTTTTGCTTTGACTATGGCTAATCTTCCTTCTAACTCTCGTACACTGATGGATGGGACATCTATCACAAAAGCACTTGTTCCACTAAATTGCTAAATTACTAACTATTTGCATAAAAAAAATGTTTAAAGCAGCTATCAAATATAGCCAAGCGAATATTACTTACCAAACAGTACGTCAAAGAACAATAAACCAGTTAGTTCCAAATTCAGTGATCTAAATTCAAGTTCAAACCTGGAAGTATAGATAGACCTATTAGTAGCAGAAAGATAATTGATCAATGTGGTAATGAATTAATGTTCAAAAGTAGAAATGAATTAATGTAAAGTAAAACTTAAATGATGTAAAAATACTAAGAATCTTTTAATTTTCAGTTTTGCATTGCCTACCCCCCCCCCAATATTTTGAACACTCCTCCCTGACTCCTAATACATGTCTGAGTGATTCAAAGGCCCCTACTACTTAGACAGACTTTTTTTAACATTATTTTTTTTTTACTTTAAGAAATCAGTAAACATCTAGTCTTTGTAATTGCAAGCAATAAGAGACTGAATTCATGTTCTTGATTGAAATACATGTTCTGGTAGAGTTTTTTCTTTAAGGACAATTTAGTGATCTAATTTATTATGGTACTACTTCCCATTTTTCCCCGAGACCTTTCAGAATCTGTAAGAGAGAAACATCTTAACATTAAGTGATAGATCTTAGCGGACCTCAGTTTAAAAACCCTTGAGCTATAGTACCACTTTTCGTGATTTGATGCAGAATCTTTTATAAATTTAATTGACGTTTTTCTTCTAAGCAGTACTAAACGAAATTCTTGTAATTTTTTTCTTCTGATTTTTGCGAAATTAAGAATTTGTTACGAAGAATGTAGTGGATATATATATGTTATGAGCCCAATCTATCACTTTAATTGTGTTGAAGTTAAAATCGCATATATTTTTATAAACATTAATTCACAGTAAATTACACTGGGCAACAAAAAAGAAACATTTTTTTTTCTCAGAAAGAAAAATATGTGATTCTGACAGCATTTCTTCTCCTGAATTCAAATATGATATCGATTTTTCTTCATCACGCAAGGTTTTCGAGAGACAGGAATTTATAATTTGAAACACTTTAATATATTTTCTACATTCTTAAATACACAATATTCGAACGTTCGGACTCACCTAGAAATTAAGAAATCACGATTTTCTTCTATATTTCGCCTGTGGAGTATCCCTCTTGATAGTCCAACAATAATCGGCCAGCATATTAGCCTTCCATTTGCCTTGATATCTCTTTTCTATCGCTGAAATCTCCTGATGAAAGCTTTCCCTGTGCTCATCGCTCACTGCACCAAGATTTTCCGGGAAGAAATCTAAGTGTGAGTGCAGTAAGTGTATTTTTAAGGACATATTACAGCCCAAATTTTTATAAGATGTTATAAGATCATGAACAATATCACGGTAATTTTCCGCCTTTAGATTTCCCAAAAAACTGTGAGTTGCATTTTTGAATGCTTGCCAAGCTGCTTTCACCAGTTGATTTAATAGTTCCTCAAACTTCTCATCATGCATTAGTACCCACAAATATCCCTTCTTTAATTTTTGCTTCTCTAACTTTAGGAAACTTCTGTTTTAAGTACATGAAACCAGGAGTATTGCCCATGACTTTCACGAAATTCTTCATTAATCCTAGTTTGATATGTAACGGAGGTAGATACACATTTTTAGGATTACACAATGCGTCATGTTTCACATTTTTCAGTCCAGGAATGAATGATTCGCTTTTAGGCCATTCTTTTCTGATGTAATGGTTTTTTCTGTCCCTACTATCCCAAAGGCACAAAAAACAACAGTACTTTGTGTAACCAAGCTGCAGACCAAGAATAAGTGCAATTACCTTCAAATCATCACAAATATTCCATTCATGCACTTCATATTGAAGCTTTTCCAATATAAATTGAAAGTTTTCATATGTTTCTTTCATACTAGCAGAGTGAGCCACAGGTATTGATGGGAATTTATTTCCATTATGCAGAAGCACTGCTTTTAAACTTGCTTTGGAGGAATCAATGAACAAGCGCCATTCTATAGGGTTATGTTCAATACCAAATGTCTCCCCATAAGAAAAGAAATGCCATTACAAAACCTAAGCCATTTTTTCTTCAGAAAAATAGTCTTTACATTGAGAATGGCGACTACGATAAGTACATATCTTTGTATTCTTTTGAAGAAGATTCCCTCCTTTTAGCCAGGAACCAAGCATTTCAGACTGTTTTTTGGATAACTTTAAATCTCGTATGAGATCATTAAGATCTTCTTGAGTCAATAAATAAAGCTCGGATGAACAGCTTGGTTCAAAAGTTGTATCACCACAAACTATTTCTTCTTCCATACTTCTATCGGAATCTGAGCTCTCTTCATCTACTGTCACATGTTCTGGGGGCTTTGGTATAGGCTATTCTTCGCTGTGTGGGGAATTGTTACAACAATGGAGACAAATATAAATTGGCGTTGAAAATCGGTAATTAATTTAATTTAATTAATTAACCGGTAATTAAAGAATTAATATTTGGGGTGGGAACTATATTAACATCAAGTGTCACATCCACTACAAATTTTAAAAAAATTATTTGAACTTTATCGGATGAATAGAAAGAATTTTATTAACGACTGAAAATTTGAACAAGATATAAATATATATATATATATATGTGTGTGTGTGTGGTGTGTGTGTGTGTGTGTGTGTGTGTAAATATATAGATAGAGTGAGCTAATAGTAGGAATTGAAAACAAGATATCAATCGTTGTCATGGCCAAGTAATTTTAGCGCGTTTTTCACATGTTATATTTTACAATAATGCAACTAATGAACTTTTTACTAACAGAAAGTAGTACTGTACCACTCCTCTAAGTGTACTACTATTGAGCTGAAAAGAAATAATGACACAAATCTGTATCAGCACTATAAAAAAGCAAACTAGCGAAATTCAGGAAAATTTGTAAGAAAATTCGGGAAAACTATGGGAAAATTTAAATATGATTCGGCTCATCTAAGGCACAAATGCGACCAAATGCCGAAAACCCAAGGTCAATTGGTTGCTTATTGGCTGAGAAAAAGGTACGACAAAATATAGAACGAAGACGAAGACGAAATTTGAGTCCTAATAGAGCTTTTGTTCGACTACGTCAAAAACGCGCTAAAATGCAGTTCAAGTAATAATTTTTTTCGAATGATTTTTTATTCAATTACCGAAATATGCAAAGAAAATAAATTACAAAAATGACAGAAAATGCAGTTTTTAAAATTTGATTTCTTTCTTTCTTACAGGAAAAAGATAATATTTTTCTACAAATTTGATTGGTAAACATATCTTAGAAATACTTTTAATTGAATAATAAATTGTATATATTTTTTATTTCCTTATAAGTTAAAATATTAAATTCAAAATAAAGACTCGATCAGCTATTTATTATCATTTCTCAAAAATATTAGAAGTATATGACAATTGGTGCATGTATGCTAGCAGACAAAAATTAATCTGCTGATTCATTTAACCATGTTGATACCACCTGGTGATTTTTCCAATCAAAAGCGTTCTTTCACACCAGGTTCCTTTCCTCTTCTTAAAAGTTTTTTTTCGTTCTTCAAAATGCTTTTACACCTGCTCTTACATAAACAGTTTTACTACCCGCTGAGTCATGAATAGACTCATATTTATTTTATTCCCATCAGCTTTTTCTATTCTGACAAATCTATTCCCTTATCTTTTGAGAAATTCCTTTCATGTTGACATAAAAGAAGTGAGAGCTGATATGGTGATTTGACAACTAAGGAATTCACTAATTTAGAAAGTATAATTAATTTCAACGTACAAATTAATTAAAGGAATATGAAAATAGACGTTATGTGAACAAAACCTTTATTGCTATAGGTACAGGGCTGCCATTATTATCGGACAAAAATAATTGTTCTGATATGAATTATCATGCGAAAGAAATATGCTTAGAGCTTATACATAAGTTAGTGATGATAAAAATCAGTTATATTTTGTATAATTACTAATAAACAAGTAATATTTAAAAAATTTAAGTCAATTCCTATTTTGAATGGATGAACAAAAAGTACTTAATTAACAATTGAAAATTTGAACAAGATATATATATATATATATATGTGTGTGTGTGTGTGTGTGGAGAGAGAGAGAGAGAGTGAACTAGTAGTAGGAATTGAAAAAGAGCATGATTTGTCTGCATTGTTGTAACAGTGCACATCCGGTTTGGATAGTTTGGCTGAAAAACCGGTTTTCGAAGCCAACATTTGTCATTATTTTAACATTTACATTGTTACAACAATTGAGACGAATATAAGTTGGCGTCGAAAACCGGGAATTAATGAATTAATATTTGAAAAACTATATAAACATCAAGTGTCATCCACTACAAGTTTTAAAAAATATTTTTAACTTGATTGGGGATGCATACAAATTATTTTACTAAAGATTGAAAATTTGAACAAGATATATATATATATGGAGAGAATGAGCTAATAGTAGGGATTGAAAAAATGACTCTATTTGAAACATCAGAGAACAAAACTATATACAAAGGATTAATGTTCTTAATCCTAATTGCAATATTATTATTCAAATGTTAATTCAGAATGGTAGGTACTTAAGTATTACACCGACGACCAATTTTGCAGAACGAAAGACATCGCCAATTTGAAAAATGTCACCAAATGTTGCCATCGTTGTTCCTCCTGTTTCTGAACGTGCACGGGAATGGTTTCCAATGTTGGCTATATATCACGGCATTTAGCTTTATGTTTCGATTTGATGAAATTGGTCAACGGTATAATAAGCGTAAGCACCGGATATAATTAAAATAGTTTAAAGGATGCGCATTTTTAATTAAAATAAGGCCTCACAGAAACAAATGTTTCGATCTATTCCTTTTAAAACATTTTTAACAAGATTGATGAGAGATATTTCTAAAAATTTTACCATTCTTCTAAGAATTCTGATTAAGTATATTGCAACGAAAATTAATACTAATTGTCTTTAACTATATCAGCAATTAATAACTAATGTAAGCATTCTAAAATAAATCACCAATGGAAAATAGTTATACTGAACACAGAAATAAGTTTATTCAACGCGAAATGTTTTTTTCGAAATTTACCAATTGCTAATAAGAATAATTCCTTTTCCTCCTTCATTGATTAATTTTAAGTTTACACTTAGCATAGATGAATTCAAAGTATTTAACAATATCTAAAAGCTTATTAAAACACGAAAGAAAAGCTGAATTTTACATATTTTAAGCACTGTCATCCAAAGTTTATATATCGTGCCAAAAAAATTACCCAAAAGTTTCTTTATAATAAACTTCAAAATCTTTTAACACGTTATCTTTAAAAGTGAAGTCGATGCCATTAAATCCCAAAACTTTATCTCATTTTTCGAAGCAATTCGCGTACCAGATTTCCTTCCTTTCCTTGATGCAATTTTTTTCCGAACTTGAATTTTTTTTTCCATCCGTTTTTACATCACGGTTACATCATCTTTTCCTTGTGAACTTTACTTTTACAGCCACGTTTCATTTTCCAGGGAAGTTGCGGTTGTAGTTTGCCCTTAGGCTGGCAATGCACAGCGCGAGGCGTAATAGCCAACTTTCATTCTATATCTTCAACTTTTTTGCGCGAATTTTGTGGCAGTAGTGAAAGAAAAAAATATGTGTGAAGTAAAATGTAACGCTACGAAAGTATATTTTTAAGATATAATTTTTTATGGATATGCTTCCGCGACTAAAATGGAAAACATGGAAATGCATTTCCAGCTTAAGTTCTTTAATATTTTTAGATACTTTAAGAAGGCAAGAATATAATATTTTTTATGGAACATTTTTAAATTTTGGGGTAAAAATAATTTCTTCAGTGATTGGAATCAGAAAAGGAGAAGATAAGAAAAAAGGTCCTGAGTGATCTAGATTATACAAATTCGAATATGCTTTTGATCATTATAAGTTAATTATATTTATTTATAAGAACTTCTTTGCTTAATTTTTACATGTTATAAACTAACATTGTACCCATTGTATCTAACTTAATGTTCAAAGTAAAGATTAAGATACATAAAAATTACCATTAGAATTTATTTATTTTGACTACTATATCACAAAATTAGGTGTTAAATTACATTAATAATTAAATTATTGAGTTATTATATTACCTTTCTTTGAAGGAAAATTTAAACGCAGGAGATTTAAATTTCAGTACATTTATTAAACAGTATAGGTACCATTCTGAGGTACAAACTTTTTTCATTTCTCAGGCTAACTGAAAATTCCGACCATCCACTAAGGTTTTTCATTGAAAAGCTTTCTTGCGTTGTTTTCTATCTCGTCTAAAAATAGTTGAGGTTATAGGGCACATTGTCCGCCTTCCGATTCTCTATTTCTGGAGGTTTTTGTTCAATTTCTGTCTTTAATTTTTGTCTAATTGGGAGCAATACTTCTCGGAATTTATCATCTGGTTGTTTGGTAAAAGCTCATAATGTAATCCCCTTTTCCACCTGCCACAGAGCATGGCCTTCTACAGACGAAGATTGACTCTGGGGGGGGGGGGGGGTTCTATATGTGGTTCATTCCGCTTTCTGTAGGAAATTTTTTTACTCGTCATTACTATACTTCACCTACTGCTTGCTTCAAAAATAGTGTCCCTTTATTATGTTTGTGTTCGAGTCGCAAATGGAAACGCGATCTTAAAATTTCTTTCCCGTCGAGTGGAAATTATTTATCAAAACGATTTTTAAGAAGCCAAGCTTCACAAAATGCTCGTGGATGTTGGATTCTGATATTCTTAACATTATTTTCACACAATCAGTCTTTTAATCTGATTTTTATCTGAGATGGAAGGCCTTCCTCGACATTTTTAATGTTCAGGGTTTGTTCACCATCTTTAAATCTAGCAAACAGTTCTTATGTGTACACCAACTTCGCCATAAGCAATGCATATCTTGTTTGCCACTTCGATTTCAATTTTCATTTTCCAGAAAAGGAAAAGCATTAAATGACTTTGAGCTTTTTCTTTCTCATTCAAGGTGTTTATAAAACTGTGTATGACTACAATTAACTTATCATAAACACACAAACTTTATTTAAGAATGTTGTGTGTTCAAAATACTCTCTTTTAGAAAGTGCACACACGTCATTTGTTTCCAGTCATTTTGATGTATTAAAACCTGTCTTTATTCCACTTACCAAAAATGGACACGAACTTTCCGGAAAACCCAAGATGATATCTTGTAAATTTGCATTGCTCTAGAATAATTTAGAGTGTAATGCACATAAGAGTTTTATACTTCATCACATATTACGTAAATGTTCACAGATTTTATCCGATTGTTGTAACTTTCAGCAACCAGCTTTTTACCTTGTGGCAAGAGTGCTTATTTGAACCACCAACCTATCGATCAGCCGCCATGCGGTGCATGCGTTAGACGAGTAAGACGAAAAGAAACATTTGTTAGGGCAGTCTTTCAGCACTTTTGTTCTTCTCCTTTGTTGTTTGCGACTTGCGGAAAAAGGGGGGTCGCAGGAAAAGTAATATCATCTTATACTCATGATATATGTGTATCAATGAAATTTTCCTACACAATCATATTTTACATTTAAAAATAAAAATATGATAGATATTAAAATTATGCAATAGGAAATATTAGCAAAATATTTGCCGAATCATTCTTCAATAAAGTAAGTGTAGTGAAGTAAGTGAATCTATTTTTCAATTCCTACTATTATTACATATCTATATATATGTATCTTGTTCAAGTTTTCAGTCGAAAATAAAATACTTTCTAATCATCCATTCATGTTTAAATACATTTTTAAACGTGTAGTGGATGACACTTGATGTTAATACCATTTTTACAAATATTAATTGATTAATTCTATTTAATTAATGAATAAGTTGCTACAAACAAAATTAATAGTCCAACACCGTACATAAAAAGGAAAATCGCGCGTTGTGTCCTTGTAGCGTGATGGATAGCGCGTTGGTCTTCTATTCCAAAAAGCGTGGGTTTGAATCCCACCTGGGATGGCCTAATTTCTGAGAATGTGATTTCTTTTTACTATACTATTAAAATTAATTAATTTACTATTAATTAAATTTAATTAAAAAATGAATGAATAGTAACACACAACCAAAAATAGTCCAACACCCTATATAGAAAGGAAAATAGAAAAATCGCTTTATATTTTGTCACTTAATATTGTGAGTCTGTCATCTATATATATAAAGGAGAAAAGCGACTCACTCACTGACTGACTGACTAATCACGAAATCTCTGGAACTATTCAACCTACAGACTTGAAATTTAGTAGACATGTTCCTTTGATAGAGTAGACATCAGCTAAGAAAGGATTTTCCGGAATTCGAAACACAAGGGGCGTTACGGGGGGTTAAGGGCTTTAATAATAATTGTTTCCATGTTTAAACTACTTGATGTACAATCTTGAAATTGGGTAAGCGGATTCCTTTCAGAGAGTAGAGGTCCTCTACAAAATGAGTTTGCTGAAAATCGACCCCCGAGTGGCGTTGCAGGGGCTTAGGGGGCGTTATAGATAATTACTTCCATTTTTAAACTATTTGACGCACTGTCTTTAAATTTGATATATATCCTTTCGTAGAATAATGATCAGTTACAAAACGGGTTGTGAAAACAGACTTCTAAGTAGCGTTGTGGGGGATTAAGGGGCGTAATAGATAAATATATCCGTTTTTAAACTACTTCGCCTACCTGCTCGAAAATTGGTAGGTAAGTTTCTTTCCTAGAGTAAATATCCGCTACAAAATGGGTTTTGGGAAAATTGACCCCCAAGGGCCGTTGCGGGGGCGGAGGGTTTAAGGGGCGTTATAAACTCCTATTTTTAAGTTATTAGACGTACAGTCTTGAAACTTAATAAGCAGATTCCTCTCATTGGGTAGAGATACGCTAAAAATGGGTTTCGTGAAAATTGCCCCCAAGTGGCGTTGAGGGGACTTAAGGGGCGTTATAGATAATTATTTCCATTTTTAAACTATTAGACGCACAGTCTTTACATTTGATAAAGAGATTTCTTTCATAGAGTAGAAAATAGCTATAAGAAGGTTTTGTGAAAACAGACATCTAAGTGGCGTTGCAGGGGAATAAGTGGCGTAAGAGATAAATACTTTCGTTTGTAAACTATTTGACCTACCTGCTTGAAAATTGGTAGGAATGTTTCTTTCATGGAGTAAATATCCGCTACAAAACGGGTTTGGAGAAAATTGACCCCCAAGGGGTGTTGCGGGGGGTTAAGGGCAGATATAAACAATTATTTCTTTTTTTAAACTATTAGACTCACAGTCTTGAAATTTGGTTAGCAGATTCCTCTCATAGGATAGAAATACACTGCAAAATGTGTTTTGTGAAAATCGACCCCTAGGTGGTGTTGCGTTGGTTCAAGGGGTGTTATTGATAATTTTTTTGCATTTTTAATTAATTGGACGCACAGTCTTCAAAATTTGCTAAGCAGATTCCTTTCATAGAATGCAATTCCCCTACAAAATGGGTTTTGTGAAAACAGACCCAGAAGTGGCGTTGCGGGGGCTCAAGTGGCGTTATAGTTAATTATCCCCATTTTTAAACTGTTAGACGTACGTTCTTGAAATTCGATAAGCAGATTCCTTTCGTAAAGTAGAGAACCGCTACAAAATGAGTTTCGCGAATATCAACTACCAAGTTTAATTTCGGGAGATTAAGAGGCGTAATCAATAAATATTTCCATTTTTAAACTACTTGATCATCCTGCTCGAAAATTGGTAGGCATGTTCCTTTCATGAAATAGAGTTCCTCTAACAAAGAGTAAAATGAAAATTGACCCCTAAAGATGTTTGCGAGGGGTCAAGAGGAGTTACAGAAAAAAATTCCTGTTTTTAATTGTTAGACCCAAATACTTGAAATTTGTTAAGCATGTTTCTTTTGTTGAATAGGGATCCACTAAGAATAAATTTTAAGCAAATCAAGTTCTGGGGGGTTGCAGGGGGTTACCGGACGTATTGACAAAAAAATTACTTTTTTCGAGCTACAAGGACTATAATAATGAAATTTGGTTTGCATTTTTCTTTTGTTGAATTGATATCCGCTAAGAGCGGTAATTTTGGAAAACGGCTCTCAACGGGATTACGGGGATATTTATAGTAAAACTTTTGCTTTTTTCTGTTAGATTTAGACTTTAAATTTGGCTTGCATGTTCAATTTACGGAGTAGAGATCCACCGAAAATTGGTTTTGTGGGAATCCACTTGGTTTTGAGTTACGAAAGCATAATTCTATGCTTCAATTTTAGAGATTTTTAGAAAATACAAATTAGATTAGTTCTGCCCTTTTTTTTTATCAACAGGTGACAGTTATAGGTATAAGTATATTTTTCAATTCAATCGAATTCTTAATGCTAGAACTTAGATATCAATAATTTATACATATATATAAGCAGTAAAAATTTATAAAACATCATGAAATACCCAGCGAAGCGGGCGGGTAACAGCTAGTATGTATATATACATATTTATACTAATTATAATTATTTAATAAAAAGTAACTAAAATAAAAATTTCTTTGTTGACCTAAGTAGGAATTGACTTACAATATTTTTGTTTTTATATTACTTGTTTCAACCGTTTCAATTACAATTTTTACGTATAATTTTTTTTTTTTACGATAAGTTTTACTTCAAAAAATATTTCGTTACTTTATATTTTATTTAATGATATTTCTGAGCACAATATATGTCAACTTATTCAATATATTTTTCAAAAACTCTTCTTGTTTTGATTATTGTGCATGATTACTGATGTAATTGAAACCCCTTAAAACCTTTTAAAGGTCCACCTTTAAACTGCTTGGCTAAATACTAAATCCATTATTTCTTTAAAAATATTAAAGTTAAGAGAATTGTTTAAAATTTTTATTATATTTTTATTGAAAAATATTTGAAGATATAGGGAAAATTAAATAAAAATCAGTATCATTTTTATTGTTGCTATTATAAAATAATCTGTTCTATTCCATGTCACAAATTCAGAACTCAACGTTTTGCAAAATTATCAATGATTAGAATTTTATTTATTCTAAACCCTCATGTTTTTGATATGAAGTGTGAAAATTACTGCTCGAATATGTAAATTAGGAGCAAAAAAATTCCATGCAAAGGATAAAAATAAAACTTAATCCATATGTACTACTATCTCTTATTAAAAAATTCTTCATATTCCTTAACCCATCTTCTATCCGTGCCAGGTGGTGTCGCTGGTAGATTCTTAATAGCCCCAGCGCGAAGGCATAGAGCAATTTTCAATTACGTGGGGCGGCGAATCCGTTGTGCAGGGGCACGGAAATGAAGCCCCTAGCGTAATTACTCGGCCTTTGCTTAATGACCTCAGCCAAAGGAAGGAAGCACAAAACACAAGAGGCTTAACTTTTCGGGGCGGTCTTTTAACTTTGCAGGCTATTGTGGTGACTGTTTTGGCATCCGGGGCTTTGATATCCCTGATATCCCGGAAGCTCTAAGTCCAGGCTTAGTTTTAAAATTTATTTATATACTGGTATAATGTCTAGGGCTCTCCATCTTATCCTATTTTGAAACTTCCTAGTTTTCTTGAGATCTATGGATTTCGCTAACTATTGTTACTTATTGAAGCAATAAAGGGAAAAAAATTCTTTTTTCGAAATATTTCCGTTGAGAAGTAAGTTGAAATTATTTTACGGAAAAACATGATAATGCTTTTAAAATGTTAAAAAGCGCATATTTAAATTTATTTCGAACAAATTAAATTAAGAACTTTTGTATAGTTTGCAAGAGGATAAAACACAAGAACTACTATATAATTTGCAATAGGATAAAACATAAGAATTATTATATAATTTGCAAGACGATAAAACAAATACATCTTTAACAAAGCTTGACTATTTTTGCAAATCTTTATAAGTGTTTTTTGCATATATTATATGTTGTATCTGCATGAAATTAGTTTTTACGATTTAAAAAGGGTTTTTTTTTATATATTTACTCATTTGTAAATTCCGGATGAGCTATTAAACTCACCAAACGATTCATAAATGTTTATCATGATTTATTTTTGTGAGAAAAATATATAAGTTTCTTAATAAGGTTTTATTATCATTTGTATCAATTATCAATTGACATTGAAGTAAATTAACAACTGTCTCAAAACTTAACATGATAGAGAGAGAGATTTTTGTTCTGCAAAAAATAAACAAAAGAAAATTCATATTTCCCACTATTGTTTTATTTAGATACTTAACCAAGACTTTTAAGCGCATTCTTTTTATTTTTATTAGAAAAATTGAATTCTGAGGACATATGATTTACTAGAATTTGTTCCAAATATCATGTACGATTCTACAAAAGATAATGAGGCATCATATTTTTCTTGAAAATATCTTTATTGGAAATTAACGCGTCTTAACTACAACTTTTACTTCTTTGTAGTGCCAAAAAATATTCCCTGTATTATTGGACAGTTAAACAGTCCAATAATACAGAAACTCTCTCAAAGATTTCATTAAACGGTTGGTGTTCTTCAATTCCTACTATTAGTAGTAGTTCACACAATCTCCCTATATATATCTTGTTCAAATTTTCAATCGTTAATCGAATACATTTTAAAGAGCTTATTTGTGCTGAAATTTTATATACCTGATTATTTTGGATGACAATACGTTAATTTAATTACAATTAATAAAAATTAATTGATTAAAGCTAATTACTCAAAGAATTACAGATACAGCCACGTTGGCATCATTTTTGGCAACTTAGTGACCATTTTGGCGACTTGTGTGAAAACTTAAACTGAAAACTTTTTTCTCACATTTTAAAGCACTTATTTGAGCTGAAGTTTTCTAGACACGATTGTTTTGGATGACAATACGATAATTTAATTATGAGTAATTAAAATTAATTAACTGAAACTAATTATTTTAAGAATTACAGATACAGTCACTTTGGCTTCATTTTCAGCGGCTTTGGTCAAAATTTTAAAAGATTTTTTCCTCACGTTTTAAATTTGTGTTTTTTTCTCACTAAATTGAAATTTTATGTACACGATTGTTTTGGATGATAGTAAGATACTTTAATGATAATTAATATAAACTATTTGCCATTTAATATTGTGATTCTGTCATACGCATATATATATATATATATATATATATATATATATATATATTAATTGTAATTATTTAATAAAAAAGTAACTAAAATTTAAAAAAAATTTGTTGATTGAAGTAGAAATTGATGTAAACAATTTTTTAATATTACTTGTCGTATTTTGTTTATTCCTAGAAGGTAAATGTTTTCGTGTTAAGAGATTTTCTTTTAGTGTTAAGAGAAAAAAAGGAATGTAAATACATAGAAATTTCTAAGGACCATTGCATTATTTCGTGTTAACCGATATTTCATCTTATAAGTTTTCGCCTTAAACGTATTTTACTCTATCTTATTCTATATGTCCTATGTTAGATGCTTTCTAAGTGAAGATAAAAGAACTAATTTTGTTCCATGAATTTTCTCTCTCGATTTATTATTTTCCTGAAAACTTATGAAATGACTTGAATTCATGATGTGTCATGAGTTCGAGACTAAGTGTCACTGAAGATTTTTTCCGAGAGGGTTGAGAGGCTCATGCATGTGAAACCTGTCATGGCTTAAAGTCCTCCCGTTGCAGTAGTGTGGTAGCTTGGAAAGCAGTTGCAAGTTTTTAAGTCCTCATCACTTAACCGAGGTTCAAAATTACAAGGTACGCTGCCAATAGCCCTAATGTTGCCTTATAAAGTAACGCTAACAAACATTCGCTCGCATTTTACATGTTAATAAAAATATTTCTGTTTTCATATTTCCATTTTGAGAAAATTTTAGACACAATATTCTGAAAATAAATGCGTTATGTTAAAGCAGCTTCTTCAGCAAATTTTCTTTAAACAATTCATTTTTTTTTTTTTATTTTCGCCTTGAAGTTTTTACACCATACAACAGTTTTAGATAAATATAGAGACATTCAATTTTCTTGAAAAATGTTTAAACGCTTTTCGTCAAGCAAACAAGAAAAAAGTCAACAAGCAACGATTGGTTTAAAATTTGCTTCGAATGAATGAAAAAGTTCGAAATATACAGACACTACAAAAGAAGTTTTCGAAAGAAAGTTAGGCTTGCAATATAGCACGCTAAAAAATGGTTTATCTTTTATTATTGACAAACCCAAACAAAACACAAAATGAGAAGACTGTGTGTGTGTGTATTTATGTTTTTCTCAGAAAGAAAACAGAACAAAGGAAGGAAAGAAAAAACAGTCCTTTTGTACTATTGTAATCTGAGTGCTCGCAAATAATTTCTCTGGAGATTTCAAGTTCTATACCTCATTTCAAACACTTATTTTGACTGTATGAATGAAAGCGTTTTTTTTTTTCATTCTTTCTTTTGTCTCTTGTGTTTGTTTGCTTTGGAAAATAGCATTTAAATTTTCAAGTAAACATAAAAAACGAACTTCCCTTCTGTGTTGATTGAAAGTGGTTTTTTCCCCTCCTTTTTTTCAAAGATACTTAGGTGGAGTTTAAAGAAACAGATGCTAAAAAGAAACGGACTTATTTTACAACAAAAAGAATTCAATAAAGATTTTTTTAAGAAAGCACCCCTTAATTTCTCAAATTCAATTCAAATAGTTTTGAAAAAAAATGCTTAACGATCCTTTCACAAAAAACCTGAGTTTATTTTTGTATACTCAAAGATGCTATCAACTATATCATTAACTCCATACATTCAAAGGATTGCACGAAAGGAATTGGGAAAATGCAATAGATCATCATAACAATAATCATTAACCTGTTAACCGGGGAAGAAATTTTTTTCCAACTCGTTTCACTATGAATAATTTTTCTTCATAATCATAAATAATATATATTTAGTTATAAGCAATAGATATAGTAAATATTTGCCCCTTTGCAGGAGTTGTTTGTGTATCATTAAATTTCCCCCAGAAAAACTTAGAAATCAATTGGGATTTTTAGTCAGGAATTTTGTTTACGGATAAAAAAATACTCAGTTGAATGCATATAACAAAAAGGAATCTTTACTCAATAGAAATAAAAAAGTAAATGAATTATAGGAGGATAGGGGATTGAAAGTATCAGCTACCCAGTCATGTCATAATAAGGACCGATAGAAATATTTAAAAACGTTTGCTGTAACTCAAACGCAGCAGGCGATTTCACATTTCTTCGTTGTAAATCGTCTGTAACAATTTTCAAAAAAATGTACACTTTCTTTCATGTGGCTCGAAATCAGTCAGAGCATTAACACTATAAAATGAATGCCGAACACAAGCGAGTTGTAGTTACTTCTATGAATCAAAAAAGACCCCATTGCAAATTTGTAAGGTTTTTTAAGCATTTCGACATCAAAAGATCATTCACTGACCAAATAAGAAATTTCCGGAAACTATATATATAACAGCATTACTAACCTTACTAGATGCAGTCGTCCACGTTCGGGGGGGGGGGACACCGACTCTTATAGAAGCACAACCCGTTCAACTAGTGGACTGTATGAAATTGTGCTCTAAGCCTCAAAGTTTCGGTTTCGAACTTTAGTCTAATGAAAGTATATTAACTCAACAAAAACTCAAAACGCAATTTGATATTTTCGAATATATACTCATGTCAAAAATTAAGGTCACAAAAATGTTTTTCGTCATAATTTTAAAACGCCTCCAGTAAAACTGATAGAATTTGTGTTTTATTTATCTTGAAGAAAGAGTAGTACAATATCAACCTTCAGCTTAGGAAAAGATGTTGTTTAACGTTAGTTTTTGCAGAACTAAAACTGGATTGAGGCTGTTCAAGCATATGGGAATTTTGCCTCCAGTTTTGTGAACCAGTTAGTATGTTTGCAGTTAGAATTACTTATCATAATCGTTTAAATTATAGGTTCTCAACGTGGGCGATAAAACCCCTTGTGGGCGTTTTAGACTTTCAGAGGGGCATTAAGAAACTCAGAGAAAATTAGAAGGTGTTGAGAGGGCACGAAGGGGCTTGGGCAGATTAACCAAATATAGTCTAAAAAAGACTAAGAAAACACTCTAATTATTACTAACATAAGTAAATTTTAATGTTGTTTACTTATGTTGATTGTATGTATTCAAATCATTTCTATATTACATGTACGAAAATTCACATATTTCGGTAGTTCGGGAAGTGGATGAAAAACTTAAATATTACATTTCATTCAGACTTACATCAAAACCGAATGATATAGTAAATTTTTATTTCTGTAGTGCACGTGTTGTCTTTGTCTTTGAGCAGTAGGCAAAATGTTTCGTCCACTGGATTTCATTACGAATACTATCCAAGAAACATAATAAAATATGTTAATCAGGAATTAACGTGTGATTATTTAAAGGCTGAAAGTGCCAATTTATATTTATCTTTGTATCATCAAAATCCCTGCTTGTCTTTATAACAGGTAAGCTGAAACTTTTATTCCACTATTTCAAATGAAGAAGAAATTCAGTAGCACATTTGAATTCCAACAATATATCCTATCTATGACTAAAATATATAATATTATACAGTTAATTATATTTGTGGCATCAACTATTTCAGATTCGCAAATAAAAAAAATGGAGCTGTAGAAAAATTAAATTAAAAAATATATTCTATTAACTATAGGATATGTTTTAAAACTTAACTCTTGTTTCCACCATGTATTAAGAACACTTTTATTCCTCTAGAGTGGGAGGGGGCGGTATCGAAATATCCATTAGAAAAGGGGGCGGTATCGAAATATTCACTAGAAAAGGGGGCGATATCGAAACATTCACTAGAAAAGTGGGCGCTAGCTCAAAAAAGGTTGGGAACCTATGGTTTAAATGATTCCTTGAAGAGCCGAGATGGGAGAGCCGTTGGTAGGCTTGAAGCTAGGAAGTCTCAAGCAGAGGTGGCTCGATAGCTACAAGTGGCCCAAAAGTGGTCTTCCGTTTATGTAATCAATTCCAAACTACTGTCACTAGGAAGGTTGGCCAAGGACGCCACAAAGCATCGGTATTTGCACAGATTCGCTACATGGCATTAAGCGCACGATGACATAGGCGGGAAACGGCTCCTCAGCTTGCTCGTGACCTTGATGCTACGTTTGGAAGAAGAATTTCTAGAAAAACACTCTACAGCTAGCTGTCTTGCAGAGACTGACCTTTACGTCCGGCTTCCAGTCTGGTGCGTCTCTTTGAATGCATCCAGCAGGAGAGACCGGATATTGTGGAACTGAAAACATCAGTTTTGGACACCATAAGAATAGTTTGTTTTCTTTTCAGCGATTAGATGAAATGTACCGGACAAAGTGATTATCGTCGAGTCTTCACCTGGAGAGAAAATTGAAATCGTTTTTATCCCTTCTAAACCTACAGGTTTGGAAACAAGGGAAATCTTGTGTAAGGTGGTATAATGATGAGCAGTCGTACACCCCAGTACGATTTCCATGCGGGCATTGTTATCTCGTGCTATGGGGATGAGATACTGAAAGCCTATGTGAATTTTTTCTAGTTGTTAAGTTCCCGGACTACATTTTTAGGACGATATTGCACGGCAGCACAGAACTCACATTGTTGATTAATTTCATGAAGGCGTGGATATTCTCCGTATGGATTGACTATCGAAGTGTTCGGATCACAAATCTATTTAATATGTTTGGGATATTCCAGAAAAAGCCATTTCTCAGGGTAGAATCCGTCCCAGGACTCCACAAGAATTAAAAGTCCCTCTTTTGGAAAAATTAAAAAATTTTAAACAGTATGTCAGCTTGTTGGGAGGTTTGTAAAGCAGTTCACACTCCATATTAGAAAGATTTTTCCCGAGATAAAATGCTCTATCTCTGATTCATGATTTCACACTTTTTGATATGACTTGTATCTTAATTCACAATTAAAATCTTTGTCATATTGTTATATTCCTATATTCTTTCTGGTATTGTAATATGTTTGTGTGTCAAATTTCGTGGCAATACAGTGAATAGTTCATCAGTTTTCACAGATTTTATGTTCGTGACCTTAGTTTCGGATATGAGTGTATTTCACAATGACTTGAATGTTTCACAAGGAATATCTCACAAGTAATAGAAGATTTCACATAGAAATTATTTCACAAGTTAAGCATCCTTTCTTCACGAGAACATTTCACAAGAGCTATTTTCATTCAGAAAAAGATACATGCACTGGAGGTTGCCACTAGACCTAAACGGAAGTAGCCAGCTGCAACAGAGCTACCTTACTGTTTTTAAGATTCCACAACTCTTGTGAAAACAGTTAGAGAGAGAATTTACCGAAATCCTTCTCGAAAGAAGACTCTTCTTTCTACGCAGTAGAACATATCTAAAGAACAACCTTAGATCAAGAGGTTATCGAAAAACAACTTGTTATGTTCTTACTAAGAAATTAAACTTTTTGAGGTATCTTAAAGAAAAGGCTCTGATGCGGCGGCACGCTCATAATGGCCGCTGACAAATTCTGTTAACCGAAGAGAACATTTTTGGCATTGTAGAAACTTTCAACTTAGAATGACAATATAATTGGAAAAATTTCTCAAGATGCTAAACCAGTGCTTCTCAAACTTTCAATATTTGCAACCCAAAGTTCAACCATAATTTTCATCTCGCATCCACCCCCTCCATACAGTAACAATGTATTGAATCCAATTATACTATATTTTGATGCTAAAGTTAGAACATGACTTAAACATCTTAAGTGCCACCGGCGTATATAAACGTCTCACTTAGCCAAAGCAGTATTTTCCCCGTACGTATATATACGTTTTCCGAAGTACGATCTTTTCTGTGCACTACTATCTGTAAAATTTTTCCGAAGACTATGGAATGCAATAGAAGGATTTTGAAAGTGTGTCCGGTGGCATTGGGAATGAATTGTGTAACTTTTAATCGCCAATTAAGGGTTAATTATAAACCGAACAAATTATCAATATAAATATTAATTTTTGCATATAACTTTATATATGGCAAGATCATGGGGTCACTGATAATTATTAAGTGTGTTCTTAAGTTAGTATTGTAAAATTAATTGTCAAAAACATTGTGCAGTATTGATACATTTATAAGTATATCATATCGTTGTAAATGTGTTATTTTTTTATTATGTCAAAATGTATTTTGTTTACTTTCAGTAAATTAGTATTTTTTTTTAAATAATCTTTTGTTTATAAACTTTTCAATATGTTCGAGCCCCCCCCCCTTCCTTTTGGAGTTAGCACGCACCCCAAAGGAAGTCGTGCCGCACAGTTTGAGAAATGCTGAGCTAAAGAGAAGAAAAAATACTTTCAAAGGTCTGTATAATGGTTTTGTGGAGCGTATGGATTCTCAGATATTCATTTTTGCAAGAAAGGAGTGAAAGCAATGGCAATACATTCTCAAGACACGATCTTGAACCAATAGTGAGTCTCTTGAACGTAAACCTGTTAATGGAAACAATTGGACTCCTTTATACGACTCTGATGCTGCTCATAAGCTAAAAAATCAGAATTTCTTCGGTTTTTGCAGGGTTTTTTTAATTAGTCAATAGTCAATAAATACTTATTCAATAATAACTCAATTAAAGTTAAAAACAAAATAACTTTATTGATCCATTCATTACCAATTGTTAAACTGGTTCGGAGCTGGTTATAGCGCCAGCCACTCACTTCAAAGGTTTTATACATCTAATAAGCAAGACACTTTTATACAAAAACAAGGGGGAGGGTTACAACAATTTTCTCGTGTAAAGAATCATCGCCAAAGGGTCGATGAACAGGGGTTTTAACATAAGCCAAAGATAACCCAGGGGTGCTTGAAAGAAAATGTGTTGTATTTCATAGAGCACAACATTTGTCCTTCCAGCCGTTGGAATTTACATCCACTCGACTGCACATTGTCGATTGGCAATGGTGTACCAGAAACGGTATCTCATTTAGAATGGTCTTATGTGTTTTTTAAGGAAAGCAGCCATGAAAATTCCCAAAGAGGTAGTGCGTGCTTCGATAGATGATTGTCCAAAGAGATTTAAGGTATCCGAACACTTTGAAAATGACCAAATTCAGTCGAGACATATACTTTTGTTTTTTATTTTAATGAATAGAGCTATTGTTTGACTTTACGAAACATACTTTGTTTTGTTTCTACACTACCTAGAGGCCAAGTTACAATCAATTTTGTAAAATTAGAAAAACTAGAAGTGGGTTTTTGATCTACCAGAAGTGGGCATTTAAATTGCTCAAAATCTATTATGGCGAGTCTGATAACTCAAAATATTACGAATGTATTTCTATAAAACTTTTTAAACCTGATATTTATGTTATTTTCTAGAGAATGTACTAAAATATTTTTTATTGTATGAATACTTTTTGAGTTATGGCTTGTTATTTAAGTAATTATCTCATAAAAAATGCATCATTTCTTATAATGCCTACTCAATCAGCTCTAAAATTTTCAAATTTTAATAAAAAAACTAATTATTTATTATTATTATTTAAATTATTTTCTAGATAAATGCATCTAATTTGTTTTAGTAATACTTTTACTAATATACGTTTATTACTTTTTTCTCTAACTGCTTTCAAGTTTTTCAAAAAAATTGCTAAAATTTCACTTATAATTGTGATTTTTGTAAAATTCAGGTAATTTATTTTAAATTTTAATAGCTAAATAGTAATATTTATTGGTATTGAGTCATAAAAGAGCATTTATAATGTTTTAGTATGCTATTTTGTTAAAAAGTACTCCAAACGTGTTCGGATATCTTAAGACCTTTGTGAAGTCAAGAGGTGATCAGTTTGAATAAAAAGTACAAAATGATAATTTTAAACTTAAAATTATTTGTTTTTAAATGCCTTTGAAAAGTTTTATTTTTATTTTAACTCTGTTATACGAGTAATTAATTGTATCAGAACTTATGGCATGACTAGGTATTTTTGCTAATTATCACATAAATTTTTTAAGCAAATGAAGCTTTATATAAGAGAAAATTTTGATCTTATAAATCATTTATAATAAGTAATAAAATATCTTACAATGAGTCTATGATTTTCTTATTAAGCTCACTTAAAGGAAAATTCCAAATCATTATCGTAAAAGCCGTGTAACAATTAGGTATGATCCAAAAACTTTGTATTCAAGTAAGTATTTAAATAAGGCATTATTAGTTCTATTTGTATTGTTTGGAAGTTCTTTTTTGTCATTTTATTGATGTAGATCACTTTTAATACTATCACGTAGGAAAGGTACAGAAATTATTTACAAACTGCAAATCGAATGGAGATAAATTAATTCTAAATGGATGGACTGCGAATAAATCGATCATTGTAATGGATTAAAAACATAACGATCACGTGATAAATGCAAACGTTTCCCATTGGTTTTAAGATCGGCATTAAATAAAATTCCAAACTTTATAATTTGGTACGAATGTCTAAGTATTAAGGTATCTGACTAGGTTGAAAGAGTGATTTTTAGGTGAAAAAAAAAATATATAAATATTGAGGATGAAGGAATGATACATAAAACTATACACTTTTTTAAGTTGTTTTTATAGCATTTAACTTACCTAACTCATAAAAATATTTTTATTGGGTTTTTTGAAGAATGAAATTTTTACGATAATTTGTACACGAAAAACAAGATATCTCCAAAACAATCCAATCAAATTCAATGAAATTTGTAACATAAATATTATGAGCCCCTTAGACCGTAACGAACTGCAGGCTTTAGGATAATTACATTTAATCTTTACAGTAATTTTTAGCTTAGAACTTTCAGTAATTTGGACGAAAAATCATTAACATCAAATTTAAATGCGTATAAAATATTTATTTCTCAAGACATTTTTTACCCTATGGTTTGTCATACTTCAGATGGATCGAGAACTATATCAATAAAATTAAAATTGCATTATGTCGAACGTATTTTTATTTATGGCGTTTTTCTTAAATTTGAAAATTTTGCTAAAACTTCACAAAAATAATATTTTTTTTTCGAAACCAAAGGGTGCTACATGTTATTTCCTTAAAAATTATGGCTCTTTAAGCCTATATTTATATTTTTAAAACAATAAAGTTCCTCTTAAAAATTAACTTTTGAAAAATTGGTCTCCAAACCTAATCGAATACTTTTAGATTCTTTAAGGTATCCGACTACCCTAAAATTGTGAATTTTGCCAAAAGCTGACAAATTGTTTTATACTTTTATTTTATAGACCATTTTATTAGTTTTATAAAAACACCAAGTTTATTATTTTCCGTTCACTAGAGCAAAAAGTACAAGTGTTTTAGTAAAAGCAGATGCCATTACTTTAAGCAAGATGCCATACTTAAAAACGCGTTTTACTCGAAATGTTTTTTTGTTTTGTTTTTGAAAATGATTAAACGGAGCCAACAATTGCTTAAAAAGTTTGCAAAATAATTAACTATTAATAATTTTTTGTATCTTCTGTATAATAGTAGAAGTGTTTTAACCTTCAGATTTATCAATCACTGTTTTATTATATGCTTATATTCACTTATGTGAATGTAGGCACTGTTTTTTTAAACAATTTCATATAATAACTAAGATTAAGTGCTCTAGTTTTTGTAAACATTAAAATATCTCTTATCCTGAAAGTCATTTCAAAAAGGAATAACATAGCAACACATCAGAATTAAACAATTGAAAATTTGTTGATAAACTTTTGGTAGAGATTGGGCCCTGTTCTGTTCTTAATTTTAGCCTACTTTTCTTAAAATGTACTAAACAAATCTAAAAACCACAAAAAAATCAACATATCTCCATTTTTTTTTTAAATTGTAGCAAGTAGTCGGATATCTTAAGAAAAAAAAATAAACCAAGTATTCCTATATTTTTGTAAATCAAATTAATTGGGTTTACCTATATGCATTATTATTGTTGATAAATATGCACTTTTAAAATAAATTTTCATCGAAAAGCTAAAGTTGGCATGTTAACTAATCGGATGAAAACACAAGATTGCATTTGTCATATGGCATAATAGTTATATGGTAATTAGAGTGAGAGAGAGTTCAGAATTCCTACCAATCAGTTCAGAAATTCATGTAATGTCATGGTTACATAATAAATGCAGTTACAGTTACCAGTTTTGTGGGATATAGAGCAACCATACGCTATTATACCCATAATAATTGCAGTCATGTGTTTCAAGCCAATAAGTTCAAGTGCTCAGTTGTTACCAATTTTTGCTTCTTGCAAAAACTTTCTTTTAAAAAATACATATGTCAACAACAATAAAGCACGTGAGTAAGCAAAATACATTAGATTTAAATGTACACGAAAAATACATTGAATTTTTTTTAATCTTAAAAACTTTTTGATGAAACATTTTTTTAATACCTCTTAATCTTTGCCCAATTATAAAATTTCAAGTTTTATCTATTTTTAACACGCTTTTATAAGTTTCACTTGCATGTAACGGAATCTTGGAACTCCATTTTCACCCACTTAAAAAGGTCAGATTAATTCGAAATTTTGTACACTTGTCAAGGACCGATGACAATACAATAATTTCACAATTTTGTTCCTTTGTCCTTATCAGGATCATCAGGAATAACGAGAATAAGATTCGGTGACAATTCCATATACCACTTCGAGATTTGGCTACTTATTGCATATACAATTTTCAAATTTGGCGACTAATTCCATACACCATTTTCAGATTTGGCGACAAATTCCATATTTAGCTACTAAAAGAATAAGGTGTAACCATAAAGCGAGTGTTTTTAATTTAAAACTAATTATATGCAAGTTAAAATACGCTCGTGGTTAATACAGATGAAATAAACAAAAAAAAGTGTTCTTTATATGAGAAAGTGGAGGGTGGGAGCGTGTTAGAGATTTCTTACCATAATATAAACATTTTTCTGAAAATGAAAATTAAAGTGGCTCATGCATGTGAAAAAAAAATTTATGTTCTAACTGCTAAATATTTTTTTATTTTTATAAAGCAATACGTTTATAAGTGATGATACAATTTAACATTATGGCAATACGGTTAAAAGGGGATAATATGATTGACACTTGATATTACCACGTTTTTATTTACAAATAGAACAACAAGTACAAGTTCAACGTCAGTTTTTAATTGCCTTTATCACATGATCATTATAAGTTTAGCCCATTACGTAACAAATACGCATATTCTGAAGCGGTTAAACATGAATTGTTCAGATGAACTTTTTTACGTTGCATAATGCCCAACTTGATTAGATTAAATCATTTTGGTTATAAAGAAACGCTATTGATTGAGATTATTGCACTGTGGAATTACATTATGTGTTTACTGCACTAAATAACGGCCTTAAATAATAGGCAGTAAATCCTTCGTTCACAGAAATGTAAAAAAAGTGATCCTATTGTGTCAACATAATTGTCTCCAAATCTATGCACATTTGCAACAGCAAATAGGGGCTTATGTACTTTTAGAAACAAGATCTTCCCTATCCTACGTTTTATGAATCTGCGGGTGGTACAAATCTTCCCTAGTATATAAAAGGAAGTGGCAAAATCTTTTGTTTACAATGTCGCCCTTTTCATCCTGTTTCGCGGAAGGTTAAATAGAGATTAATGGCCAAATAAAAGGCGGGGAGCAAAAATCTGTCGCAGAATGGAAAGAAAACTCTTTGCTTTCTTTCTGTTCTATTATTTATCTTTCATCCGTGCTTTGTTTTAAAAGCTGTTTTCCCTTTACGATTCTATTTAATGGATACAACTCCGATGCACTGGATAAAAAAGTGAAAAAAAATAAGACAAATTATCTCCGCTTGTCGTCAACAATTTGGGTGGTGGGGACGTTAACTTGCTGCAACAGCACATTGTTTGAAACAAAACTTGAATGATTCTGTTACAAAATGGTTTTGGGTTCCTTTGTTGAATGATGTTACATCTGCACTTGTTATTTCAATATAGACTAATCCAGGGATAAAAAAAATTTTAAAGCTGGAATTATAAGATTACAAATTATTTTACCCATAATCTGATAAAATATTTTATTTAAAAAGTTATAAGAAAAAAATAACTGTTAAGAAACTTTGCTTCCAAAAAATGCTTATACTCTTTCCAAAAATATTATTTTCTTTTATTGGATTGAAGATGTAGAATTTTTTTCTCAAAATAAATGTAGCATCATACACTCTGCATAACAATATTAGCTGGATAAAACAGAAAAATGCCGGATAGCGTATAAATAATCTGTTCCTTGTGAAAGTTTATAAAAGGTCAATTTAAAGGAATATATTTTGCCAAGGTGAAATCTTCCATAATGTGCTTCAAATACCAGCAAATGTTTGCAAATTTGCTGAAGAATAACATTTTTACGAAAAACTTCTTTAGAAAAGTTTTGTTCCATCCCGCAGCATTGTGATAAACTGATAAAACTGTAGAAATTCCTATACGCTTAGAAATTCAGTACAAATTTCTGCCACAGATTTAGAGAATACTACAACAAAAAAAGAGTTGAATGATATAAATAATGTCTGTAAAAATAACATTTTTTTTTACAACTTTTATTACAACTTTATCACTTTTTGTTAAAAAGGAGTAAAACTTCAATCTGGGTTGCTTTTTAAAAACCACAACAACTAAGCAGAGAATTATCAATTTACTGATAATACTGAATTACATGTGTACTATTCCTTATGATATAATTGTATCTGAAACAAAAATAATGTATCTGATAAAATAAAGATATCTTAATTATACTCTCTGTTCTGCATTATGTTCCTTTACAACTCTTGATGTACAACTTGATAGTGGATTAATGTTATAAAATGATACTGTTATAAATAAATGTCACAGTTTTTTAATAGTTCTCATTGTAGTCACTTACTTGCTCAAATAGCAGTTATATTTTCGTTAAGTATTCATAGCTTTACAGACTCGTATAAAAATGGTAAATTCATGATTTGTGAGGGTCTAGACCAGTGGTACTAAACCTTTTCTCCTGCTGGGCCACATACATATGTCAGTTATTTCACGCAGGCCGCAATATGAGGATAAAAATGGGGAGGGGGATTGTGAGAAATGCTTTAAGACCAAGATAACTTAGGAAATTTAAAATGTGGAAAATTGATCAAAATATTATAACTCCTGTTTTGCTTTTTTTAATTATTATTTTTATGTATTTTTTTTTATTTTTCTCATTAAAACTAAATATTAAAATTATTTAAGAAACACTTCCTTCACAATTTCTGAATCAGATTATCAATCTGATTACCAATAATGTAATAAACTCCATAGGATGTCTTCGTTACCGATGTGATATTACCTCTGACAAACCTTTATTACTGTTGCAAAGATTTTTCAAGAAAGCCTATTTATCATTTCTTGAAAAAGGTTTTCGATCAAAAAGTGTCATTCAATGATTCCTGTTGATTGGTATTTTTCATATACAGCACTTTCATGACAAATCAAACAATTACTGATTCATGTTAGTTTTTCAAAACCTCCCAATCGTTTTTAAACGATATATTTTCTTCGAATATTTTTCGTTTGTAAGATATGAAAGATAGTTAAAAATTATTTCCACACATAAAATTGTCGCTACTCCACACTGCTGTCTGTTATCACTAACCTAACTGTTACAAATAAAAAAGAATATTAAATTACACCCTTACGTTATCGACAGCAAAAAGCAAAATTGGTATATTTGATATATTAGCAAAGAAAATTTCCCACCAAATTTTTAATACTTGTTCTTAAATAAGTGAATTTCTCAGAGAAATTGGCCATGACTGGGCCTCTTAAAAAGGCTCGGTGGGCCGCAGGTTGAGTATTACTGGTCTAGATGAGTATAGATTTGGAATTCTAATGTCATCAAAGTCTCTAAAAACTCGTATATCACTTCAAAGTAATAAGTATGTCATAATATCGTTAGCCGTGTCGCGGTGTTTTTCTACTAGATCAATCGTAACCCTGAAGGAAGGGAGAACTTTTAGCTAACCAGGTACATCATATTAAGGAAACTTTGTTTCCAGCAGGATGAGGAATTTTCCAGCATGATTATGTACCTATCCATGCAGCGGGACTTGACTAGTCTTGGTTTGATAACGCATTAGGATGAAGTTAAACATCTATCTTGGCCCGCACAGTCACCCGACCTCAGTATAACTGAACCATTATGGTCTACTTTAGAGCAGGGGTGGGCAGACTTTTCCAGTGTACGGGGTACTTCTAATTTTTTCAAGGTGTTGCGATCCACCCAGTGTCGTAGGTGTAGTGAGCTAAAAGAAAGTATACAATACAGTCGGATCTCCATTTTACGTGCCTCTATTTTACGATTTTCTCTATTTCGCGAACTTTTTCCTGGAAATAAAAACATTTTACGATTTTCTTCGTAAAATAGCCTTCAAATAGCGAAGTGCATTTTATATGCAATGAAATTTTCTCTTATGATTCGATTTTTTTCCTCCGTGTTTTTTTAAAATACCGTATTTACTGGAATCTAAGCCGCACTTTTTACCCAATGTTAAAGCTACTGAAAATTGGGCACGGCTTAGAATCGAAAAGGAGAAAAAATGTGTTGGATGTGTATTTAAAGCAATAAAAAACAGCTTCAAGCATGTATTAATAAGTTTTAATACTGATAAAACAGCTAATTATTCCCTTCTTTTAGTTTTCCCTTTTAAATTTATTTTAATTTTGTAAAAGTGGATATCGATAAACCATTTTAGACTATTTTTCAATTTTCACAAAATCCTGTTGAGAATTTGGGACGCGGCTTAGAATCGATAACGGTTTAGATTCGATTAAATACAGTATTTCTAGACCTTCGTATGATGGAATGATTATTAGTGAGGCGGTCACCACAAAATGTCTTGGCGGTCTACCAGTCGATCGCGATCGACTTAATGCTTGCCCCTACTTTAGAGTGTTCTATACAAAATTGATATCCCCACCGTCATCTCTCCCAGAAGTTTCACAATATCTCCATGAAGAATGGGAAGAAATATTACTCTTAATACGATTCAGCTCTTGTATGAATCGATTCCTAGGCGAATCCAAGCTATATTACATGCCAAAATAATAAACCATACTAATAAAGGATTTTTTTAAATAAATTTAAGGTGTTTTCATTATTTGATAACCACATGTATTATATTGAATCTGTGGAGGCTCAAAATCCTCACGTTGTCGCAATATGGAAGTTGAGAAAATGGGTTGCCAATTCAATTATTGCCCTCATCACTTGACCGAGATATAAAATTACGAGGTTAGTTGCCAATAGCTCTGGAACCATGATTAAATGTATAATTTCAAGTTTTATTATTCTAAAGAATTTATGTTGAAAATTGTTACCAAATTGCTTAATATTTAGTTTTGAAAAATTAATTATTTGTGCATGTATTTTGGTAACCTGTATTACTGGGAATTTTATTTAGAAATTTTTGTATTTATAGCAATTATTATTACCCATTCAGTTTAAAATAGCTGAATGTATTAAATCTTCAATTATGGGACTTAGAGAAACTAATTTTAAGCACATTGAAAATATCATGTTTGTGATAAATATGCACTTTTTTTCCCTAATGGGGCTGCATATTGGTATTTTAGCCTTTGCAAATCTAGTGCATTCCCCAGGAGCTGATATCACTTTTTAGCGCGGCACCATATAGGCGATACCAATTACCGCACGTCATTTTGATACCTAGTCTCCTTGCTAGAGGGAGGCACCTGAGTTCTTGATAATGCAAACCTGTTCTTGGATTTAATTTTGCAGAGAACACCCAAGTCAAACACAACTCTAGTGATCTTTTACATGCCGTATAATCATACGACATCGCCGCTGTCGATTTTCTGCATTATGAAAATGCCGGGGTCGAACCCGCAACTTTAAGTGCAGAAGACCAGTGACAAACCAGCCACGCCGCCCAGCTGGCAATAAATATACACTTTGTTCCTTTTATTTCATTTTGTTCTTGCATTGCTTTTTGATGAAGATAAAAATGGGAAGTATTTTTAAAATATAAGCACATCCACTGTTAATTTCTTTTTAGATACATTAATTTCGTTCATATATGATTTTTTTTTCATTTAATAGCTAATCTTTAAAAAAAAATTAGCAATTTTATGTAAGCTATCATGATTTAATCATTACCTCAAAAAAGTTTTGAGGCAAATTAACTTTAATGAATTCAACATGTTTTTTTACAAATATTAATGTCCATAATTTAATACTTTGCATAGACATTCGTAACTTTGTTGTTTTTCTGTTTTAAGTGGAATATTTAGATGTTCTTTATATTGTGGCTTCTAAGAAGGATCTATTTGGTTAGTGACATATATAGATGCTTGTAGTTGTATTTTCACTTTTAAATTTGGAATAGTGTTTTACCTCTAAGTATAGAGCCATAATTACTGAAAATAACAAAAACTGCTTCAAAGAAAAGGAGTTAAGCTGACTGCAAATAACGAAAAACATAAAAATCTTCAGGTGAAATACGATTTACAATAATAAGAATTTTCAGCTAAAATATTGACTTTATGCAACGTGTTCTTATTATGTCGTACGGAAAATACTTGAAAGACGAGTGCGCAAAAATTTTTGAAAAGAAAGAGGAAGCTTTCCCAATAGCAAAATCACCCCTAACAACATTTAGAAAAAAAATCTCCAAAATACCTACCATACTGTGAAAAAGTAATCAGATCAATAGATTCCTTTACATAATAAGTAAATACTAATAATAAGTTTCTTAACCTCAAAGATAGATACTATCTGGTTCAATAATTGTCGACAGATTACAGAAAACTTAAAGTTAAATATAAATTGATTTCGTTATTCTGTAACTCGTACAGCTGCTTGAAATCTTTTGTAGCTTTAAAACTCAATTTTGAAACATTGCGGGGAAAAACCATATTTCGTGCACATTAAATTTTTTTATCAAGTTCAAAGAGTACAATAAGCATTGCATTATTGTTGAAAGGTATTTCGAAACCAGATTAGAACATTAATTATTGGTAAAGTACTTGTTTAAACTTAAAAGCTAACACATTCCAAAATTTAACGGCTATTTCCGTTAGTTCAAGGAAAATTATTTCAGATAATATTTAAATAACAACAAGAAATTGTTGTTTTTTTTTAACTTATTCCATATGAATAATGAAAACATTTTCAGTTTTCATCCAGGAAAAACTATTGAAGCCATGGTTCGTCTTGTTATTTGCCATTTTATGCTGAGACTACTGATTGATTGAAACCACAGACAACCTAAAGGCACCGTCCTCAATCTTTACTTCGACCCCCCTGACATTCCACACGTTAATCACTGTTTGTTTCTTCCCGTGACGGATGGTTGCGAATCTTCATTCAATGTTTTTTCCTCACCATTCTGTACAAAACGAAAGAATCAACTTCATTCCCTCCTCCACCGTTCCAACTGAACCGTTTAGCCGGTTGTTAAAGTGATTCTTTTATGCTTCTTATTTTGGTATTTTCGAATCTTTTATTTTCTCTCTGATTTTCGGAACGATGTAAGCTCTCTAGCCTCGCGGATAAATTAACACCAATCTCGCAAACGAGGCTTTTAGAGGCCTCGTAATTTTTCTTCTCTGGCAAAATTTCGAAGAGCCACGCCACCGGAAAGGTTTGCTTAAAAGATTTTTTTTTTCAGTTTCACGCTAGTTGATAAGAGGATTTCTTGTTTTTCTCCTCTCCAACCCCTTGTCGCTACCATCGCTGTTTCCGATTGAACTGTTTCGGGACTCGTTATTCAAACGATTACAGCATTCGAAAGTTAATCAAGGTTTTTAATGGGACGATTTGGATATGCTTTGATGGGTAAAAGGAATTTTACTCTAAGAGTGTGATTGTTTCCGTCTCACCTGTTTCTCTCATGTGTGTGTGGTTCATTAGTCTTCAACTTCTTTTAATGATGCTCAACACATAGGATTCTTTAGATTCAGTTTTAGGTTTGTTGCAGTTTTTGCTATGCATTCCAATAGTTTAGTTTAGTTGTCAAATAGTGAACCAGTTTCAATAATGTATTGTAAAAAAGGGAGAAATATTTACCTAATCCTATCTAATGAATTAATGTTAATGGTTTTTGTAAATACTGACCTGGGAATCGCAAATTCTGAAAAATTTTACTACATTTGTTTTAATAATAAAAAAGCATAACAATCATACGGAAAGCAATTAAACAATAAAAATATAACATTTCAATTGATCATTTTTGCAATGGGACGTTTCAATTTCTTATGTGATTGGATAACTACAAATGGAACAAAAAATACTGGTCTCTAATGAAATTAATAGCGTAAGATGGAACAGTGAATAGTAAAGAAAATAAAATGAGTGAGTGAGTGAATATTAAAGCGCACTCTGTTCAGCAATACAAGGACTTTTGGCGACGGACCTCGTAATTTTGAACCAAGGTCAAGTGACAAAAACGACACCCCCTCTCCTAACTACCACACCACATCAACGGGAGGACGTTTGAGCGCTCAACAGATTTAACTTGCATCGCTCCCCTTCACGGTGGGTCTTTAATGATACTGGATTCGAATCCAGGACATGCCAGCCATGATCCAATACCTTGATCAATGGGCTTCCGTTGCCTTACTGAAAATAGAAATATAAGATGAAAACACTGATCCTTCATTTTTGACATTTCACAAGTTTAAACACTTCTGGAGGCTGGAGATAAAAATGTTTTTAAATTTAGGCATAACAAGAAAAAAAGCACAAATTATACTGTATGCCGTGTGCATTTATGGATAACGAAAGACAATAAATTGGAAACATACTTTAATGTTCAGCATAGTAACTTATCCACTAAAAATTATATAAATTTATTTCGGAATTCTTTGGAAAATGTTCGGCAAATCAACTTTATATATAAGTAATGTATACATTTTTGTGTACATACAATTAAACATTGCGTTTCATTTATCTCATCACATATAATAAGACACAGTTATTATAACATTTCAGTTATTATAATATTGAGAGTAAATCAAGTAGTGCTTATATTGGACTTAATTAAGTTGTTCGAAAAAAGAAGGAAAAAAACACCTTATTTTTCTTACTCTTTGCATTCAGATGCAACGAATATCCATCTATAAACTAAAGGCTGGCCCTTTGTTTGTTTTTTTTGTTTTTTTGGTTTTTTTTAACTTTTGACCATACATTGATCGCAAATGTATGGAATAAATAGCTATTACAGACATTATAAAAGAAATTAAATATTGACAAGATAAAACATATTGTTTTAAAATTCTGAGATTAACACTGGGAAATTTTTAACTGTGCTGAAATGATTTGAGATAATAAAATCATATTACTGTACCATATAAGAATAAAATTTTTAAAAAATTATTCGTTTACTTTTTCATTTATGGTTGTTGTTTTTTTTACTTAAAAAAGGAAGAGCTTGTAATTTATTAGAAAGAATTATTTACAGAATATAGGGGGGAAAATAGACAGATAGTTTTTGTCAGCCAGTTAAGTTTGTTTTGCTCACTCACACTACCGAATTTTTTTTTTTCAGATTCACTCAGATTGGTTAGCAATAGCCATCGATGTCGTGCTGGTACCAATTGCGAGATAACTTTTTTTCCTTTTTGTAATTTTGTAACGGTTAATGATGACAAATAACAGTGGAGTAGCGACTATTTTATGGGTGAATCAAATTTTTCATTAACCCTCACGTCTCCCAAGAAAATATATCTAAATAATATACGTTGTTTCACGACAATTGGAACCTTGACTATTTCGTAGAGAAAAACATACATAGATCAATAGCTTGATTGATTTGTCCTAAAAGTGTTATAGTTAAAAAATTTAATTTTGCTTGTTAATACAACCAAGCACAAATCTTTCAATGGCTCTTTTTTTCTCGAGAATCTCTTTCAAGATTAGAGAAATTGGCTTTCTAAAAAAAAACCTTTGTAACAGGAACAAAATATTTGGAGGGAGGAGGCTAGGGACTAGGCATTGATGAAAAAAATTAATATTCCCCATAACTAGGTAAAAAATGCGTAAAACCTATTTTTGTGAGGTGAATTTGATAGAGTTTAATACAATTTTAAAATAAAATCTAAAATTATAAGCTAATATTTTGATCAATTTCCCGCATCTTAAATGTCCTTGATCTTTTAGCTTCCCCCCTCCATTAATCCTCATATTGCTGCCCGCGTGAAATAATTGTCCTTTGTAAGTGGCCCGAAGGAAAAAAAATGGAGGACCACTGTTCTATAGGAATGAGGTCTTGAGATCTGAATGGCCAATATGTGCGACGAATATCCACGCTTTCCAGAAATTTGCGTTCGGATGAGCTCCACGTGGAACTAACTGCGCTGTAATGCATTAAGATGAAATCAAGGCTAACTACACCCCTGAAAGGGGGAAAATAATGCTGAAAGATCTCATCCCTCTACTTCACAGCAGTCACAGTACCTCTTTTAAAGACATAGAACTGTATACGGTAATTCAACGTGACAGACCATCAAGCCTACAGAATTGGCCATCAAGAATTGATTTCTCGGACATTGCAGGCCAAGTAGCGGATTCCTGGTTCTTTCCATATGAAAGTACGACGAGAATTGCAAGTTAAGATGAACTGGGACTCATCAGTGAAGAGAACAGTCGCTCATTGATCCATGCTCAAATCTCTATGATATCTGCATTATTTTAACCCTAAAACGTCCGTCGGTGTCAACTGGACACCGGAGCCTGTCTATTTTGTTCTCTTTTCCGCACTTTAACAGAGAATTTGAAAATTTTTCGTGACTTAATCCTTTTCCATGGTGATTACACAGATAAAGTTTTGTGGTTCTAGGTTAATTAGGAGTTATTTTACAGCTAAATATACCTAGAACGTCCACTGGTGTCGTTTCTACGCCAAGGCAATTCATCATTAACAATAGCAATCGTTCAACAAAATATAGTTCACTAAGTAGATACTATTTGTAAGACAAACTTCCCAAAGTCCTATTGCACATTTATTTGACCTTGAATGCAGTGTTATTGTGTTACAGAGGGAATGAATCCATTATACTAAAATTGTTGTGTCTAAATGTTTCGTTACATAGTATTTGATTATCTGCTCATAAAAAAATTCATTCGCTTTTCGAACTGAGTGCAGAGCGGACACCCTAAAACGATGGCTCGTAGAAAAGGTCTAAACCAGAGTTTCTCAAACTGAGGGGGCGACAATTCTGTGAGGGTGCACGAGCATATTGAAAAGTAGAAAACAAAATATTATTTTAAAAAATATTACTTTTGTGAAAGTACACAAATAAAATACATTGATATAATAAAAAAATAAATACACATTTAAACTAATATAATACACTTATATAATTGCACATCAGTGCTACACAATGTACCTTTTACTTAACTTAACAATACCAAGTTAAGAACAAGTTTAATAATTACCATGCCCCATAAGATTATTATGTATAAAATTACAAATAAAAATTAACACTTATCTAGTTAATTTGTACGGTTTATAATTAATCCCTTAACTGTCGATTAAAAGTTATGCGATTCGCTTTCCAATGCCAACCGTTTTTCACGTAGGCGCACGCATGTGATGTACTGGAGGTGGGAGGGAGGAATATAAAAGCAAATAATTTGAAATAAATAAATCCTTAGCAAACATTGTCAAGGTCTTTTTATTGCATTCCAAAGCCTTTTGAAAAAGTTTATGTGGATAATAGTGCACAGAAAAGATCGTACTTCCGAAAAACATATATATACGTCTGGTAAAATTAATGATTTGGCTGAGCAAGACGTTTATATGCACCGGTGGCACTTAACAGATTAAAGTTGTGTCATTTTTTAGTGCGTTAAAGTTTAGTATTATTGAATTTAATAGATTGTTATTGTATGAGGGGGAGGGGCACGAAGATAATTATGATACAATATTGGGTCGCGAATGTTGAAACTTTGAGAAGCGCTGGTCTAAACCCTAATGAAATTGCTAATTTGTTGCGAGAGCTTTCTGAGAATGAATCGGATGGTGGAGAGCTCTTGTTCTAATTTAGAATGAGTGAGTGAAAGTGACTGCGAAAAATCTGAAGAAGGTGCAGATGAAATTGATAAAATTCCAGTAAATCCTAATATATACATCGCTAGGGATGGCACAGAATGGATACCGCATAATAGTAATGTTTCTGACATATTTTCCACTCGAAATGTTTTTATGAAAAAGCAGTGGTCCAACTAGCTTCGCGAAACGTAACGTCAACGTCAATTTTTTTTTTTTTAAGAAAGGGTCGTAATATATGATAATTACATGAAATAATATTAAAAGGTCTTAAAACTGAACTCTAGTGAACAGTAGTCCTGCAACTATTTAGTGAAAACAAATATTTTATGTATTTTATATCGCAGTGTCGAAATGACACCTGTGGGTGTTTTAAGGTAATCGAAATCCATGGTTTTTTAGAGCTAAATGGACTCTCCTGTTCGCAGAATTGAGAGGGACACAAGCAGGAAGTCCTCTTAAAAACTGTCCTCTCTCATAAAGACTTTTGGAAACAGTCATCCTTGAAACTAGGGTTCTTTTGGCATCATACAACTCACGAGAGAGCTGAGAATCAGTAGCATCCCTGTTATAGATGCTATAACGGACAAGTGGCGATATCCTCTAGTTATTATGGCTCTTGGACGAGCTTGCCCAGGCTTTCTTTCGACGGGTCCAGTATCATGAAGCTGTTTCCATAATTTGAACACTACGTTGGGCGTTAAATTGAATTCCTTACAAATCTGGATTTAAGATTGACCTGCTTCTACCTTACCCACAATTCACCCCCTCATTCCCTCATTTAAACAATGGGGGTTACTAATTTTTTTAAAATTTTAATTTAACTAATTGCTGCAAAAAGTACCAAGAAGTTTGACAAGATGAGCTGGCGAATGAAATACGGATTTTGTCAAGCGAGCTGATAAATCCTGTTACTCGGCTATCTCTTTCCCCATACACGTATACGCTTACATGTTCGACACATATGTATCCTTTTTCGAAGCAGTATTTTTACATTTTATCCAAGTCTTGTGATGAAATTCGACAAAATTTAAAAATTATTTATTTTTAAATCCTAGTGTACTATCCCATTTCGAAGTTATTTAACTAAATAAGTATACATATTATAGCTTTAATTGTGAATAACTTACACATAAGAGAAAATAATCATTGTTTTACGCTTTACATTTTTAGATATTTTGCGCCGGTTTCACTAAAATACCTAACAAATTTTACAAGCATCATCAGGCTCCTATTAAGTAATTCAATCCATCAAATTTTTTACTGAACTAAATTTAGAGCAGTTTTAGTGTGCATTTGTATCATATAATTTATGCATTTTTCGAAAAAAGAAATGATGTAAATCAAATCAATTCGCAACAAAACTATCATAACAGTATTTGATCTACATATAACTCTTCACTACTGCTTAGCTCACACACAAAGGTGGTATTTATTTCATCCTATTTTGCATTTCAATATCCATAGAAATTATTCCACTGAATATACCCATCCCTTCGGTCTAATGTACCCATATGGATTGAGTTGAACTCAAGCGACCAAACACTATCGGTCACTTTCTTCTTCCCCCAAAAGACCTCATCCAAATCAAAACTCTCCAACAAATTGCTTGAGAGCAAACCCCCGCCACTTTCCATTGTCTCTCTAAGAGCCCTTCACACGAACAAAGCCGGATGGATATAGAGAAAGGGGGTGAATTAGACCAAGATTAAGTCTTTAATTAAATGTCACATTTAGTGGGGGGTAGGACCCTTCTAATGACGGCCCCGTAATTTGTCAGTGGCCACAGGCTGCTTTTGAAATTCTCTCCCCTTAAGGCTGCGTTCGCCCAAGAGGGAAATCTATGAAAATGGGGATGGAGTTGATTTGACAATGCAATTAAACTGTGTGGCTAATTCCTGCGTGTAATTTGATTCATGGAAAAATCTTCCGCTGGCAGGGATTCGGTCTTCTCCCCCACAAAACGCCGATTAGGGCTAGGGATTATTATTAATACTTTAGAGCAAGGGGAACTTAAAGGGTTCTTCAACCGGAACGAGAAAGAAAATTGAAAAAAGATGGGAAGGTACGAGATTTTCTCATAAAGAGAGGTAGCTTATCTCTTTACAAAGAAGTTTAATTTTTAATAACTGACAACACCAGAAGTTCCCATCTATGTTTACTTTATTCTTTTCATCTCAAAAATTGCTTTGCATTATCTTAAATTGCAGTGAATATTCGTGTAAGAGACATGAGGTTGCAATTTAATCTTGTTTTTTTTTCTACTGGAAGTTTTATGCTTTTGAAAGTGCCGGCTGGGTGGGGTGGTTGATTTGTCACTGGTCTTCTGCACCTAAGGTTGCGTGTTCGACCCCGGCCCAAGTTGGTGGATTTACATGATGCAGAAAACATGTAAAATATCTCTAGAGTGTCTGTTTGGCTTGCGTGAGCTCTCGGAAAAAATAAATTCTAATACAGATTTGCATCATCAGAGCTCAGTCGTCTCTCTCTGGGGAGAAAATTGGACGTCAAAATTACCTGCGGTGTTTGGTATCCGCCTATAGGGTGCCGCACTAAAAAGAAATGCCTGCTTCCGAGGAATGTACTAGGTCTACAATGGAAAAACACCAATCTGCAGACCATTAGAAATAAATTTTTTAAGTTGCGTTATTCAACAATATTTCGCAATATTTTTTATCAGTACTTAAGTTAGTTTGAGAAAAAAGTTGCTACGAATCCTATTGTGTGTCTTATATACATCAGTGAAAATAATACATTGGACTAAATTCATAATATCCGCATGATAAATATAATCACATGTACTTTTTTGGAGAATGTGGAATGCATCTACTTTTTACTACACAAATCGCACCTTTTATTTTTTAATAGCTTTATCGCGGAAAGTATCTGCCGGGTGAAAAAAAAGTTAAGTGTATAGATTTATTCCAAATAAATTAGGTGCCCGAGTATCTATGTGTGATATTTCTTTTAAATTTTTGTTCCCAAAACATATTTGTATGAAATACAGACCTAATTAACATAACCCAAAATTCACCAACATATTACGTAACAAAGTGTTACGTCATGAAATAGGTTATTCAATACCTTCTACAAACAACTATGCATCTTATCTGTCACCTCTGACGTTCGATTTCCTGTGAGCGTTATCGATGTCTGGCACCCAAAAGAATTGAAACAGTGATATTTTATCATTCTAAGTAGGAAGAAATTATCCACGGCAAAAAGAACAAAGAAAGGTATTGAGATAAAAAAAAAAAGAAATTACACAATCGGGCATAGAATAATGAATGAATCAGAAGGAACTTTCTAGAGCCTTATAAACTCGACACTGAAGTGAAATAAAAAGTTAATCTATAATGCACATTTAATATTTTAATTTGATTTTTCTTAGAAGTTTTTTTCTTTCATTGATACAAATACATGAATTTATCCCTTTAATATAGACAACTTATAATTAAATAGTTATTTTTTTTACTTCTCATTGTGAAGCAATAACGAGGACTTGTAATTTTGAACCACAGTCAAATGACGAGAACACCACCTGAGCTGACACCCCCTTTACAAATTTCCACACAACGCCCAGGAAGGACTTTGAGCCAAGATAGATTTAACATGCATCAGCTCCGAATATTTCAAAATTATGAATACATTTCAAAGTAGGTGGTAGTTAGAAAAGGGGGTGCCAGCTCAGGTCTCATCCTCATCACTTGCCTATGGTTCAAACTTACGAGGTCCGTCGCCAAAAGCCCTCGAGTAGCTGAATAGTACGGCGTTAATATTCACTCACTCACTCACTCACGCGATAGCCTAGGGGTCAAGGTCATGGACTCGCAGCTGGCGTGTCGTTAATTCGAGTCTGAGCCGCTAATCTCGCCATACAGAAGGGACCGATGCAAACTAAATATGTCGAGGCTCTAATGTCCTCCCGTTGGCGTGGTGTGGAAGTTAGGAGAAAAGGATGTCAGTTCAGGTATCATCCTCGTCACTTGACCATGCCTCAAAATTTTGACTTCAGTCGTAAGACTTTATTTTACAGAGAATGAATTGTTCTCTTTGTTTGGCATTTCTCTTTGTAGCATATGACTCAACGAGAATGACTCTCTTAAATATAAGTGCATGAGATTTGCTTATTCTTTTTAAGTGATAGATTGGTACCAAAGTCGCACTAAGAAACAATACGAAGTCTATTGCAATGATCTGCATTTTTTTAAAACATGATCAAACTAAAACGAAATTAAATTCGTACTATAATGTGGTAAGATACAACAGGTGAGTATCTTAATTAAATCATACGACAAAAAAAAAGAGTCCTCAGAGATTAATTAAAAGAACAGGATCACACGGGAGAGCCCGCTGCAAAATGACGAGGACAACATCTCTAAATTTCTACATCTTGCCAACGTGAAAAAAATTTCCTCAATATTATTAATGTAACAATTATTAGAATATAGAAGGGGAACTATAAATATATATAGATATATAATTATATAAAAATGGCAGAGGTAGTATAATTAAAATGTATCGATAATAGTTTTATCTAAACCAGAAGTAAACTATTTTTTTGCTACAATTCCGCATTCCTCACATTTTAAATCTTTACCATGGGAAATATTGAAAATATTCATCATTGGATTATCTCTTGGTAGCTATTTCTGTCTCTGGAAAGATAACTGTAAAAGAAATATCATTAATTTATGATGGATCGACAATAGACTCCTTTTAATATCAGATGTTTTGTGACTTTGTGTTTTCCAATTGATAAATGTTGTAATATGCTCGGTTCTCAATTTTTGTCTTTAAATGTCAGCTGAAATGTTCCAGTTAAAAGCTAAGATAAGTGAATTGTGGATTTTATTCAATATTCTGAGATTTTGAAAAAGAATTTTGCCAGAACTCTCCAAGCAAAATACTCGTATTTACTAGTGAATTAGTTTATTTATGAGCCTTTTATCAAACTATAAAAAAGTCAAAGCCCTCGTGTTGCTTAGAATAGCAATGTTAATAAAGAATTAATCATCACGAAAGTGTTATTTTAAAAATAAATGTATCTTAAAAAGAGAGAGAGCTTTATGAAAAATGCTTTAAGTGTTTTGCAATCTGAGAAGAAAAATAAGAAATCTCCTCTTTGTAGTTTATTTAGGTACAGCGTTAGTTATACATTTTTCTAAGAAATGTGTTTTTGTTTATTAATTTTAAAATATAATCTTCTATGTGTCTTTCTTAAATATTTGCATTAATACAAACAAGATAATTTCATTACGAAGTAATTCACAACTTACACAACCCCTAAAAGTTAAGATTCAAACGAATTTTGATGCTATTTACCAAAAGAGTTAAAATAAAGGGGTTAAAAAATATGGTTATATGAATGTGCTTATAAATAACTTCAATAAACATTTTTGAAACAGTTATATTGACTGCTTCTTTACAATTTGACACTTATGTAGTAGGAAGAGGAAACTGCAAATATGCCGTATTCTGTAATTTTTTGCGGATTTTTTATGCCTGTTTATCTTTAATTTTTAGTACTAAGGTATTAATGGCGAGAGATGGTAGAGAGATTAATAAGAGATGGTAGGAAATTTTACCATACTAGATAATTGGTAGTTAATCTAATGAAAAGAAATGATATTACAGAAAACAAATGCTGTTACATCAGTGCTTCTCAAACTTTGAATATTGAGACCCAATAATTAATCATAATTTTCATCGCGCCTCCCTCATACAATAATGATGTATTTAATTTAATAATACTATACTTTGACGCTAAAACTACGATACGACTTCAATCTCTTAAATATCACCAGTGTATATAAACGTCTCCCTCAGCCAAAATGTTAATTTCCCCGGACGTATATATACGTCTTTTCGAAGTACGATCTTTGCTGTGCACTGCTATGCGTAAAATTATTCCAGAGACTTTGAAATGCAATACAAGAACTTTGACGTTTGCGAAGGATTTACTTATTTCAGATTATTTGCTTCTTTATTCCTCCCCCACCCCCAACACATCCCCACACCTTTGAGGAAAACTGTTGGAATTGAGTAACGAACCGTGTAACTCTTAATCGGAAGTTTAGGGATTAACTATAAACCAAACAAATTATCAAGATCTGTGTTAATTTTTGTATGTAATTACAATCCGATGAGGTCACTGGTAATTATTAAACTTGTTCTTAATTTAGTATTGTTACATTAATTATAAAATATATATTGTGCAGTACTGATACATTTATAAGTGCATTATATTAAGTGTATCTTATTTTTTATTGTCAGAATGTATTGTGTTTGTTTAATTTCAGTAAATTAATGCTTTTTAAATAATCTTTTGTTTTCGACTTTTCTATTTGCTCGCTCCCCCTCGTAGATTTGTCACTCCCACTAAGGGGAACGCTCCCCAAAGTTTGAGAAACGCTGAGTTACATATTTTAATGTATATTATTATGATCTAGAAATTATGAGATCAAGCTCTGAAAGTTCAGTATCAAGGTGATCTGTTCAGAGACGCCTTGGAATTGAAACCATCTCATTTCATTGTCCTACGACTTGAACGTAATATCTGCCATAAAAATTTACTCAATCGAAATCAATCAACGACATAAAAGTACCAATTTATTTTGGGCAAGTGACAAGGTAGATCCTAGGGTGTTGGCCACTCGCGTGCAAAGACCTAATGTGCTACCTCCCTAGTGAATTTTTCAAATTTTGACTTATACTTAACGTTAAAGTTATGAACTCCACTACCTGTATAAGAGTAAAAAGTAAAGCATTAATAAAAAAAATGCAAATAGACACAAAAATCTCAGTTCTTTCCTCTATTTTTTTCTAAATTGTAAGGCTATTATTAAACTGAAAACTTTTTTATTTCCTCAAATTCATATTCAATTTAAACACTTCCATGTCTTAGGTAATATTAACCATATCAGATATTTCCGTAAAGCAATTTTCGAAAAAATCGTTTTTGAGACGCCTTTGTTAAGCATTGTCCAGTCCCCAATCCACTGTCCGCGCCCCAATGCCGTTGATTAGCAGGAAAACCTTTTCTATCCAAGTATTAACCCGAATTTTGCTATCAAATGAAGGATGTGTGCTAAGAGTAATGAGTAATGGAAGACACTGTACAGTAACATCCTATTTTTCTTAAACTATGCTCTGCTATTGGAAAATTGTGATTCATTTTGATTTTTCAATAACTCTATTTGAGAGAAATCCAGTATATTTATTAGAATTTATTATAAATTTTATTTTGAGAAATTGATAAAAAAAAAATTTGGTTTATCGCCAGAAATATATGCGACCTGCGGTCGCCCCTTGTTTTAGCTTCCTGCATATGGTGTATGCCTGCTAAAATCGGTCCCTGGAAAGAGAACATATTACCAAGGAATATCAGCAGTAAGTCTCTATTCTTCTTCATGGAAGAGTCTCGGTTTATTTTGGAGAGTGATTTAGGTCGTGGGCTGATATCGAGAGAATAAATAGCCAGATATACATTGCTGAAAAACATTGCTTTAGAGTAGATGGAATCATGAATCGGGCTGAAATTTCAGTGGATAGTCGCGCTGATCTTGCACGATGGAACTCTAATTAAACTGAAATATCGGGACGAGATTTAGCTTCATGTCTTGTTCTTTAGACCATGTCTTGGTGGTATTGATAACGAATTCATTCCAAAGAATGATAACGCAGGGTTAAATCGAGCCAAGATTGCTGATAAATATTGTGAGGATCAAAGCTCGAGTAACGAAATGTTCAGCTCGATCACCTTATTCACACCTCTTGATAATATTTTTGGTATTACTTAGGCAAAGAGATAACCTCATGAGAGAGAGAGAACGAAGTCTTCTTCTGTGTTTATTAGACAAGCTTGCACTAGAGTATGAATTGGTGGACCATGACTAGGTCTTACTTCCCATTAAGATGTCCAACAACTTAATTCTAAACATAGACAGTAGACATCGCCTATGTATTGCAAGACATGATGTGGATATATTCTTCGTTGAAGCCCATTTATCTAATTTTATTTCCAAAAATTGGTTGCTTAATTTTTATCGAACAGAGGACAATATTTTTAAATTTAAATTTTTCCGAATTTCAAGATTTTATGAGTATTTGTCTTCAAATTAGATTTAAAAATTTGGTTGTACCTAAGCATTTTGAAGCCAATTCATTATTTTATTCATAATTGAAATAGAAGCTTATAGAAATGTATTAACAATGTTGTTAACCCCTTAAGCAATCATTCCCCCCCCCCTCCCCAAAAATTTCCAAAAAAGGGCACATTTTCTATTGCATATAGCTAAGCATAATACTTAAAAGAATGTGAAAGTGGAAGAATTTCACTTTAATTTTAAATTTTAAAGTTTTCACTCTATTTTTTTATTTTATAATTGTGAAACAGAAAACCCCCTAAATGTTTGCTTTTTTGTAGATACATTCTGCATACCATGAAGAGTGTTTCATATATCTTAAAAGAATTTCTCTCATATTTACCAAAAAATTTCATGTGTCCATACCTCTTTTTCGAACGGTTGAGGATTTTGTGTGTGGGAGGAGGGCAATTTGAAGCATGGTGTAATACTATGTCTTACATTGCAATGAGAACAAATACAATATCGGCTTTATTGGATTATCCTTCCATTCTCATTTCTTCTCAAACAACAGATTGGACATTGACTAGCCACCCTCTGTTCTTTATCGAATATTTTTAAAAATCTGAATTACTGCCATTAAGGAAAAATTCCCGCCTTCACTAAAAAAAAATCCCGGATGGGAAGAATTTTAGCACAATGGACAAACTGTATCTTGTAAGAATATTAGCACTAATAATCTCACTATAAGAATTAAAAACATGTGCAAATCAAAGATATAAAGAAGGAAATATCAGTGCCCGTACAGAGTATGGGCAAACCGGTTAAAGTCAACGTTCGGTAGCCCGGACAGTGTACGAGCAAATCAGTTAAGGGGTTAAACAACACGAGAGAGGGAGAGAGAGAATACGAGTATTTTTCAATTCTCCTAATGAAATAACTATAATAAACCTTAATAAATTATATTTATTCATTTTAAATCAATACATAATTTAAATTTACTTACTTTAAATGTCCTATTATATAAAATAATTATTATATATATATCTCTTCTGAACGCAAAACAAATCACATTATTGAAAGCGATTCAAATCTATTTTTTTTTTGACACTGAAAAGTTAAGGATCGATTATTTTTCGTTTCTTTTTATCAGCGTTTTGCTATAGTATTAATTCTTACCGGTATAAACAAATGTTTTGTAGTTACTGTAGACGTTACTATAGACAAAAAAAGAAGAAATAAAAAGAAACAAGTATTGTGTGAAGCTTTCAAAGTTTACCAATTTACTGGAATTTTCACTTATGCAAATCCGATCTTCATATGAACTCAAAAATAAAAGATACTTAAGCGTTGAATTAGTATACGGTGTAAAGCAGTTAAAGTGTTTATTTATAAATAAAAATTTCGTTGCTTTTTAAGATAAAATTTTAAGATTTTCATTCTTTTCTTTAATTGAATGCAAGTAAAGAAATATTTAAGTCCAATAAATTATGAACCATTTTATTCAAAGCCTCTTTGGGATTAAAACCCGATCTTCTTATTTTAACATTTTTGTAAGAAAATAACAGAGTAAATTATTCTATTTGAGGAGAAAATAACAGAACTCCAATTAAAAGAATTAAATTCCATCTTTATCGACACGTTTTACACAGCCATCTTTAAAAAAAGAGAAATCTAATAACTTCTCTTGTCATGAATTATCACAATTAAAGAACCTTTCAGGACAACATTTATAAAGCGAAAGAACCACTTTTTTCCCTCTAAGTCCCAAATGAAAACTATAAAATTCCAGCCAAATGAAAACTGTTCTCCATCAAGAAGAGTAAATTAATTAAAAGCAAATGTCAGTACGGCTAATTCGATCACTTAAGCCTAGCTTCGAGTTTTAGAACAGAAGAAAAAGTTCGCTCAAAATGTCATTTAGTCTGCTGTCACGATTCGTTATTTTCGTGTACTTCTGCTAAAAGGTGTCGAGTTACAAATTCGATCGCTAATTTTCGTCGCCTGGAGATTGATGAAAGAGAAGTTCTTAAAGTGCGTTTACTTCGAATGAGCATTTAATTTCGTCCGCCATTTTGAAGATACGTCCGAATGTTTGAAAGGTTTCCCTGTTTCTTTCATTTCAAAACATTATTGTCGTGGATTGTCACTTTCCTTGAGGTGTATTGATTGAATTGCACGATCAATATCGAGTTAGAATTTCTCTGGAAAGTGTCTCAATGAATTTTTGATACAGTGAATAAGTAGAAAATTATTCGCTTAAAAGCCTAGTAGCCTTAGTAATTAATTATGGAAAAAACTCTCCAATAAAATGAAGTATTTTAGCTTTTAAGATTGATGTTTTCGTAGCCTTTTGTTCCATAAAATGCTCTTCAGGTCTTGTCTATTATTATGTTGTTATTTTTTGAGATTGGATTCCATTAAAATAAAAATAAACATACGTCTCTCAAAAATGTTCGTACACTTGACAAAATTGTAGATATCTTACTTCAGCCTAGGTTTAAAATTGAAATATATATTCTCCATTGGATTTCAACTAAGGTTTATTTTATTTTTTTTAAATACCTACTCGATTTATTTTAAAAAGAATTAAAATTGAGGAAGTTGAGAGAAAGCGCAAGTCACAAAAGTAATCGTACATCAAAACATTTTGGGATAAACTTTTTTTGTAAAAAAGATGGTCTGTATCTGCTTTTCATTTATACATTGTGGCAACATAAAAAAATCGTTTGCATAAATCCTTGCATTTTTTCTTTAAAATATAATATTGTTTTATTACTGTATAATCTAAAAATGGCTTGTAATCGTTAAGAGACAACGAAAAGCTTTCGGACTTTGATTTTTTTTTCATTTCAATCAAGATAAATAAGTTCAGAATATTGCAAAATTAGTAAATGCTCCTCTCTTTCGATGGTGCTGTATGTGATTAAGCGTTGTCAAGTAAAGGACGTTCAGAGAAGTTAACTCAACATGAGCAGCAACTTATTGTTACTAAATTTATCAAAAATCTACGTCTTAATACTGTACTAGTTTCTTCAGAATTAGCTGAGAGATATTTTTACCTCAATTTAATGAGAAACTGTTCGATAAATACACATAACATGGCGTAACGGAGAACATTTTGGGCCCAAAGTCGGATTTTACAAAGGATAGGTACGTGGCGGTAATCAGGCTTTGGGTCCCCTAGAGCCATGGGCCCCCTGTGATGCGAGGGTTGTGAGGTTACACGTTACGCCACTGACGTTGTGCTTGAAGAAAGTGTTTTTGTAACAGCAAAAAATAGAAGGCTTCGACTTTCCTTTGTTAAATCCATGATAAACAAGTCTGAAACGTTTTGGAATAATATCCTATTTCCATATGAGAGCAAATTCAACATTTTAGGCACCGATAGGAATATAATAACATGGAGAAAATAAAACGAGGAACTTAATCCCAATAATTTAGTTATAACTATAAAGCATGGAGGTGGAAGTGTTCTTGTGTGGGGCTGTATGTCAGCTTCAGGATTAGGTAATTTGGTATTTATTGATGGAATTGTGAATCATGAGCTTTATTTAAATACTAAAAAAGATCTGAAATTATCCGTGCAAACTTTGGGTATTGGAGACTACTTTAGATTTTATTAAGATAATGACCTTATGCACACTGCTTTCAACATATCCCTCTTGTGTCTTTATAACTTTCCCCAAGTTCTAAAAATTCTACTTCAATCACCTTATCTTAACTTAAAAGATCATATTTGCAGAGAACTTCGTTAGAAACAAGAAGACATGACAAAAAAATATGTGAACTAAAAAACGTAATCACAGAAGAATGCAGGAACATCGATATAGAAATTACAAAAATAAATAAATAAATAAAAACAGGCGAAATCTATGCCAAGACATTTAAAAGATGTTGTGGATGCTAAAGAATATCCTAATAAGTACTAAATTAAGAAAAAAAATATATAATAGTTAAAAAATTATTAGGTGTTTTTTAAGCGTGCGAAGACTTGTGTGGCGTAATTTTTAGTACTTAATTGATTATTAATTTTTCAAAATAAAAGTTACATTACACTTTAAAAATTGATTACTCTATTCCATCAAAAACAAATTTCACCTATATAAGAAAAACTACATTTCTGATCTGTTATTTTTTTTAGTAGATAACTTTAAATTGTAAAAAAAATTATAAGTGTACGAACACTTTTGGAGAGCCACTGTATATTCCATTCATTATGGAATAGAAACTGACTTTACAAGAAATTAAAGATTTAGATTAACAGCAAGTAAATTAATAACCCATTGTTGCCCAACCGCATTATGAAAAACAGAAAGAGACAGAATTCGCTTTCAAACACTAGATTTAAAAGGAAAAGTTAAACTATTAATTATTAACAAAATGTATTACTATAAAAAATTATGAAATAAAGAAAATGTACAAAATTCTTTCTTCACACAGAAATAAAAATTTATGTTGTGATATTTTTAATCAACTTGATTTTTTTGTTATTTGAAAAAAAGGAAAGTTTTTTTAATAATATTAATTTATATTTCTTTCACTATTTACAAGAAAATTCAACAAAAGCTGAAAAAAATAAAGTAAATTTTTTTTATTTATAATATTCTTAACTTTCTATCCTGATTGAACATTTCAAAAATATAATAAATTTAAACCTTTTTTCTCAAATGAATTGATATATATCTTATAATGCTATGCAGCCTTTGAAAAATATTTTATTTTTGCTTCTGTAATTGTTTTATTCTATTAAAACAATTATTTCTTATTTTATATCATATATTTTCACGAAAATAATATTTTATTGATAAGATTTTGTTCGGGTAAAAAGAAAAAAAAAAGTATTTCACAGACAATTTAATAAATTTAATTTTTACAAATGTAAAGATTTGTTTCAATTACATTAATATCTGTAAAACAAATTTCTTTATAAGTGAAATAAAATATATTGTAATTTATCTTAGACTATATGCTTTTTTGAATTTTGAAAAATTTCAGAAACAAACATAGAATAATCTCTATTTTAATTATATGCATATGCAAATTGTAATATAAAACATTAAAACCGTTATAAAACTACTGAAGAATCTTAAAAATAGAATTTACGCTTTTGTCTAATTTTTTTAAAATTTTAATTGATATTTAATTGATTTAATAAATAATTTCATCTGTTTCTGATATAATTTAGATGTTTAATATTCAAAACACTATAACACATCTTTCACTATATCTTACAAATAAACATGATTTTTGCTCATTAAGCTTTTTAATTAGAATGATTGATTGACAAATATGATGAGTTATTGCTTCTTCTAAATAGAACTTCTTAAGCAACACCCTTTGATTACTACTAAAGGTATGTGCCTTTGTGTGCAAGTACTTATTTTCATATTTGTTAATTTAAATAAACACACTTATAGTCATAATGATATAAGTATTATACTAAAACAAAATATTCAATAATTTATTCCTCATTTTAAAGTAATTCTTCATTTCATATTGCTAAAATTCGAATAAGGTGTCACATATATTCCCAAATTCGAAGGTTCGTGTTGTATAATTCTAAACATTAATTTCTAAGCCTTCCTTTCGCAATTTTACTAACAACATTAAAAAACACGTGACATGTAGAACAAAAAACCAACTATACAAAAGTAGACGATAATGTAAAATACAACCATTGATAGAATAAAAGTAAATCGAAGAAAGAATTTTCTCTTGTTGCCACTGCTCCAAACAAAAGAACTCATTATATATATATATATACTTCGTCTTTAACTGTTTGAACTTCCCCAACGTGTATAGGGTAGAGGAACTTAAAATTCCCTTTCATAGGTATTACCAAAATTCTATGGCACAAGCTGTCATGAAGTGTAAACATATCTATTTTTTAAAAAAAGATTAACTTTTTTTTCTGTTTTAAAAATAATAGCGGAAAACAATTCAAGTTTGAGTCTCCATATTTTTTTTTATTTCGTTTCGTAATATTATTTTAAAAAATTGGGAAAGAAAATAAGCTGGGATAATCAAAATAATAATTAGACTACATGCAGTACTAATACAAAGCATCGAACGAAAAACTGGTTCAAAAGAGGAGAGTACCTCCCCCTCTCCTTTTTAATTAGTATTTTCCGAGAGCGTAAATGAAAATTCTAAAGAGTTTGGAGGATGCGAAACGGTGTTATTCTTCTTCGCTATCACCTCTTGAGAAAAATCTTTTTTTTTTTCCTTATCACCTTTAATAATATACTGTGTGAATTTTTTAATGTATTTTACATACTGCCTAGCGAATTAGGATACTTTAATTCTTTCATTATCGCTTGGCAATAAATTAGTTTTCTCAGGCACACAATAGGAGGAAACTTCTATTTTTTATAGAACATTTTTTTCTTTCATAAAGAAATGGCGGGAAGTTCTTTTTTTTATATTATTATTCTTTCCCCTAAAAAAAGTGTTTAAAATATATTAACTCTTCTACTTATACGACAAAGTATCCTAATATTTAATGTCATTTTGTTTCTATAGCATAGGAAGTTGCCATGTATGGTTTTGACTGGACTCGTTTTTAATATGTTAATATTGTAATTTTCAAATTTCTTTTTTTTTTCAAGAGTTCTACTTTTTCTTGTATGTCTGATTTGCTTGCCGTGAATTTTTCCCCTTCTTTAGTGATATGGAAAAGAAATTTTGTTTCAGGTATAAATGGAAATGGTTTTGTTTCTTATCTATTTAAAAAGACTGAATTTAAGAAAAAAAAATAAAAGTCGGTGGATGGAGGATCGATTTAAAAGGTACGGAAAAGAAATGCTGATTGGCTTTTTTCTCAGGGTCGTTTTCTTCTGTTTTTCATCCAATATTTTTCTTTTAAATTGTTCAGCTAAAAGGTAGAGAAAAACTCTTACGGAAATTAAATTAGTTCGCCATTTTTTCTTGCTGATCTTTTAAACTTTCCTTAAATAGCTGATGAAATTCTTTTAGCTTTTTATTTACAAATCCAATAATCTGTCATGAAGAAAAATTCAAGTTTGTAACAAATCTGAAGAGCTTACTACGGGAAAAGATAACTCCATCTGAAGATTTTTAAGGATCTATTTATTATTTCAGGCCATCATACTATATTTTATTTTAACTTTCAAAATTCTTTGTTCTTGTAGCAGGTTTATACAACTTATACATTTCGACGAATGTTGAAATGAAACGGTTTATTTTAACAAGCAAAATATAAATTTAATAGAAACTTTTTAAAGGTATACTAAAGGTTTAATGTTATACTTTAATATAAATTATCTCTAAAACACCTTTTGAGAATCAGATATTTGCTTCAAGTGGCAAATGAAAGGTAAAAAAGTTTAAAACGTGTGTTCTTATGTAAATTCAGATTATGAATTCAAATGGGAAATTTTTTTTAAGTTTAAATATTAATGATACTGATTTTTAGTCGTAAAAAATGTTAAGGTAATAAAATAGTTGCAAGCTAATTATGGTAAGCGAATATTGACATGAGTTTTATTTTTCTGTACCTTTTTTTTACACTATTTGTAAATTTTTCTTCAAAAATGAGTTTTCAAACCACATTTATATCAGAAAAAAATCTAATCCAGGATTTTCGAAAATATTTTACAATGTGGTCGCTTAAAGTCAATAGACGGAAATACGGAATGAAAAATCAACGTCTGGTACTTCAAAGCAAATACTTTGACGGGAAAATACATCAGGGAAAAGAAAATACGACGCATTCCAAAACATGCACATTCAGACATAAACACGCTGTCCCGTATATTTTCGCATTTACTTGAATTCATTCTGCTAAAGCGTTTGCGCACCATCTGCTTAAAATGACAACAAAACCCGATAACGTTTCGAAATGCAAAAGCGAAAGCCAGGTGAATAAATATTCCCCTCGGAAAAAACAAGCCGGTTGAAACAAAAGCACGGCCTTCGCACTTTTTCGAACGGAAATTCGAACTAAACTTTTTTGTTCCCTAGATAACAAATAAAAAAGAAGAAGAAAAGTGAAGTTTGAAGTTCCGGTTGGAAAACAAAAGCAAAAATCTTCGAACTTGCAGCCTTTGCGAGGTAGATAGGCGTTAAAATAGACGTTGAAAAACGAGGGCAAATAAATCAGGAATGGCATTCGAGTTTAAACTGGAAAAGAAAAAAAAAGTCGATACTAAACAGAAAAGAAGGCTAACTTTAGAAATACCGAAAAATGTTGCTATCATATTGAAACTTGAAGTCAATGAAAGTCTCATTCTATTTTTAAAGTTGCTCCCCATTTGTATTGATTAAATTTGTCCTGGTGCATTATTTTTCTCTTCCGTTTTTAGAGAATAAAATATTTTTCAAAAAAATACTACTTACTTTTTTTTACTAATAGTAGCCAAAGTTTATTCCACAGACGCATTTTTATTCTTATTACCGTCAAATAATGAAAAAGATCTCCAAATGAAAGATAACATCTCGAAAATATAAGAAAAAAAAATAACTACATATTAAGTTCAACCAGCGCGTTCACAACACGAATTATAATTCTCTCCTCCAATTGAAAAAAACATATTTAGAATAATTACAAAAGATGCCAACTTAAGCAGCATAATTATAACAGCAAACAATTTTAAATCACTAAATAAATTAAGTAAACAGATAAATTAGATTTATATGAATTATATATTGAATTAAAGCAGACGATAATAAAATGGAAGATAATTTTCAACCAAAACAATATCTTTAACTACTGTGCAAATTAAATAATCAATTAAAAATTAGTCAAAAATACAAAGAAATGGAATTTAAACAGAACTAAATATTTTACAATATGAAACACTTTTAACAAACATAGCAGCGGCCATTAACTTCGATGTGTTTTATTGAATTTTTTTTCTAAATAATATAAATTTTTAAAAAAAACCTTTGACTTTTCTTACAAGTATTATACTGTTAAAAAATTTTGTAATTTATATACATATATTTTTTTAATTAAATATTAAATTAGTTTTCTAATTTTCTAAGATATTAAGCTTACTAAAAGTTATAAGTTCAAAAAATAAAATATAAAATAATAATTTAAAAATAATTATTTAAAAAAATCTTGCACTATTTTTTTTTTTTTGCAAAAACGGTCGATGGCTGGAATTACAGAGAACTGAGATTTCAAATTTAGTTTGATACCATTTTGCAGTTATTTCTTCTTTGATAATTTTCTTTCAATTTGTTTTTATTTAAATGGCTCTAGAATAGCTTAAATACTCACTCATTCACGTCTGTTTATATTTGACTTAAGCCTTTTCACAAAAATCTGATGGCTAAAGAATCTTTACTTACACAGCAGTGTGATTGATTGCATTTAAGATGTTTGAATCAAAATAGGCCAATTTCTTTATTTATTTGATGGAGACTGATGAAATGTTAAGTGGCTCATAATATTAAGTGAATAATAAAGAATAAGTTCTTTCAACACTCAAGTAAATTTATTAATTATATTTCTTGAAAATTATTATTAAATGTTTTTAAAGTTTTAGAAACTGACGCCATTAGTACTTCGAAATATTTTTCAAAATTAGCTTACTAAATATTAAAATGAAAGCACGAAGGAAATTGCAAAATCAATTTTAAAATGTTTTTTGTTACTAATCATTCTTTTTCTATTTTTAAAATAACTAGGTTTTAAAATCTATTCCTTTATCCCTAGAAATATTCCAAGCGAAAGGGAAAAAGAAATGATTCTGTAATGTATGCCGTTTTAAACGACTGAAGAAAGTTTAAAAACAAATTTAGTCTTTTATCTCGAGTTATTGTTAGCCTATGACTCGACAGGAAAGCCAACTTTATTTCCGTCTGCTATAAATGTTCAAACGAAACGAGGAGGAAAATTTTTTTTCGCCATTTTTATACCATCCAACTTAGATAAGGCCGGAAACAGAATGCTACTGAAAACTTTTCAACTTTTTCGACAAAAAGGCATTCAAATTTGCCTCGGCTTCGTTATCTTAATGACCTTAGTACAATAGCGCCATCTATTGGCTAAATCTATCTACATCCGGAACAAATGAATTTTCTTTCGTATTGTGCAGTATTTTACGCAGGAGTTGGCTGAAAAGCTTCAGGAAAAAAAGTATTTAAAATTTTGTTCTTTTCAGTGCGACTCTTTTCTTTTTTTTATCTCTCTGTCGTTAGAGAGGACATTTTTTTTCCTAAAGTAGTCACACATTCTTTTATGTTTGATACTGTTGCTTAATTTTAATCTTTTCTTTTTTTCAACTTCATCTTCTTTCGATTTCGATTTCCTAAATGATAAAAGTGAGGTAACACTGTTACGATAAAAGAGTTATGCTACACGAAATAAAATATGAAACAACACAAATTTTCACCGTATGCTACATCAATTAAGCTTTTTTTTTTCTTTAAAAATCATACATAATATTTGTTTTTCTTTATTTTTAGCTAGATTTTCCGACTAGTACATGACCGTGATAACTAGGCTACAGCGGCTATTTGTTTGCTTAGATTCTTCGAACTTTTTCTCATTTCAATGGGTTAAATTCATGTGACGTCATGGTCACATGACAATGACAACCACATATTTTTTGCCAATCAATTCAAAAACGATAAAAGTATTCGTGTCCAGCGAATCAGATCATGGTCTTCGTTGTTGTCAACATTTGCTCTTTATGTGTAGAAACTTTCTCTTAAAAAGGCACATATTTGTCATCAATAATAAAGCAGATAGGTTTACGAAATGCATTATTTTATTTTAAAAATACATGCACATGATAAGATTTTTTTAAATTTTTTAATTTAAATCTTTTTGAAGAAATTTTTTTTATAACTTCTAAGCATCTTTACCCAATTGTGAAATTTGAAATTCAGTCTTAGTTTTACAAATAGAACTACAAGTACAATTAGTTTAATGTTTATTTTGAATTCAATAGAGAACACGTGTTTGTCTTTATCATGTGACCGTCATGAATTGAATCCATTCCACCCCAAACATATCATCTTGTTGACATTAAACGCAGCATCAGTGACTCAAAGTCATGTTTTCTATCGAACCTCTCTCTAAACATTTTTGGTAATATGTTATAATAATTTTAAATACGCAATTCCTCTTCAGTAATTTTGAAAAATTAGGAATTAGACCATCAGTTACCAAAATTTAAAACTTCGTGAGCCACTAAATGCATTAGATTATCCTTGATGGATAACTATATCGTGGACCACTATAGGTAGTATATTGTCACTTATTTAAGCCTCTATTAATACTCCCATATTCACAGAAAAGGAACTTCACGAAAAGCAAGAACAAACTAGCAACGCAAGGCAATATTAACAAACTAAAGAGTTATGCACCAATTCACAATGGCTGCCAACTCTCAGAATCAAATATCGTTAGATACACCGGTAAAAGCAGCTAAAAATTCGCTATACTCAAAAAAAAATCGCTAACAATAGTAGCTAAAATTAAGTAGAGTATAATCCCTGGTCCGTAATAGGCTTTATTTCTCATCCTTTTTGAAACCGAATCTTAATAAAAATATAAATAATATCCCAATTTTTCTGTGGACCATCAGTGGTCCATGAACCATCGATTGGTAACAGCTGAACTACACCATAGAAACATCTCAAGTGCTAAATTAACCAATCAAATTTAAAGTTATATCTCAATTTGTATACAGTTTTGCATCAAATAAGAACAAAAGCATTGAATAAAGTAAAATTAGTACTATTTCAAATTTGAATTAATACTATCACTATCATATGCATAAATATTTAACGTCGTCCAAGATCAGTTAATCTTAAAGGAACATAAAAATATATTTAAACGCAACGCCAAGCTCAGAAACTTTTTATGCTACCAATCACGATTAATTTCTCACAAATTTTCTGTTTCTGATTACCAATATTTTTATACCAAGAAATGAGAAATCTGGCAACAAGCACATTCTATTAACATACTATTCAAATCATAGTTTTCCCCCTACGTTTTTATTTCCATAATTTCAACTCTTTCTTTTACTATAATAACATATTGCTCCTTAAAAATTTAGCTCAAACTTTGTTGCTTAGCTTGAGAACACATTATAAAACTACTTTTTTTCATTCGTCGGAGAAATGAGTTTTTTAAAGAAGAAAAAAAAAAGCCTCAAAACTTTCACTCTTGTTTTCGTAATAACCGATTCAAGCAAACAAATCGAGTTTTCTCTTCGGAACTATAACATTTCCATTTCCACTTTTCCTATCAAGATTTCTTTTCTTTTGCTCTCTCTCCATCTCGATTTTTTTCTTCCCTGTTCTTACTATAGCCGGAACAATTTTCTTCCGAATTACCATGAACGAGTTACCGGAAAGATCGAAGAATCATTGAAGCGACATAGTTTGTAATATAGGCATGCAGAAGGAAAATTGAAGAATAAGAAAAACTATAAAAATGGGATCCGGAAGGAGAAAAAAAACTGGAAAAATATTTCTTTCCCATCTACATATTTATCTTTCCTTTTGTTTGAGGAAATACAGAAACTTATACATTTAAGAATTATTTTATATTTACCGAAGCCGAATCATAAACTTAAATTGATTTGAGATTTTTAAAAATTTATATATAAAGTTAATTTTTTTTAATTAATTTTTTTTTAAAGTAAAGAAATTCCTAAATTTAAATAAATACTTTATGTAAAAAATTAGTATACTGAAAAGACAAAGCATATGTTTAAGGGAAGATTATTGCGAATATATATGTTTAATTACTCTGTTGCATTTTTATTAAAAAGAATACTCAATTTTCCGTCCTTTTTTCAATTATTAGTGTTTTCTAATGTGACTTTTATGCACACACTATTATCATTTCCACTATTTTAATAAATTGTTTCTTTTATGTATCTTTAAATGATCATTAACAATTCTCAAATATGATGCAAATTGCATGTTTTTATTTAAATATTTTTTTTTATTTAATACTTTTTTATGTAAAATGTATCGCTAAAAAAGCAGTTCATCAAAATAAATTTTGAATCTCTCAATTCATATCTCAAGCATTTCGGCAAACGATTATTTTTATTAGATTATGCAACTAATATAAATTCTAAACCGTTAAATCACATAATTTAAACGAAAATAATGTTACATAAAAGAGCAGTGTTTCACAAATTAAAATAATTTTAAGTTTTCAAAAAAAGAGTTTTTTTATTGCCAGTGGCAAAAGTGTTTGCCAAAAAATAAAAGAACTTTAAGTGACTGGCTTTCTAACTCATAAATACACTTCAAAGAAATTCTTTTTTGCGATGAATCTAGAATTTCGAATGAATTTATCACTGGGCACATTTTAGTCTCCTAGATAAATTTAAAATTTTTTAGTTATATTCAAGAAACGGAAAGCTTATCTAATAATGTCGTGTCATATTTTTAAAATTCTTAGTTGCTTTTATTTCACATTTGTGCTTATAATTTGTAATACTTTTGAGTATCAAATTCTTTATATGTACAAAAAATAAAAACGTTTGAAGAAAACAAGATTTGAGTTAATCAATTTGTATTTTTAAATAAGATGTCCTATAACAATTGAACAAAATGGAGTCAAAAATTATTTTTCAAAGAGCAAAAAAAAAGTCATTGTATTTAAATTAAATAAAATGTTACATTAAACATTTTAAAACCATTTTAAAAGCAAACTATACATGCTAGAACCGGCACGTATTTGTCCTGCATTGTACACAAGCGTATTGTAAATTTTGAAAAAGTCATGAATTTTTCGAACAAGTTCAAGTCTAATCCGTAATTCTGATTAAATTTTTGAAAATCGGTCGAAATCAAACTGTTGGAAATGTGATTAACTGAATTGTACAAGTATGGAAAGAGAATAAGAATTCCCATTGCATACATACCGCAGAAACAGTGAAAAACACTCCTTGAACAGAGCGTTACGTAAGAAAAATTTACAAATTCGGGGACTTTTGGAGAGATCTGGGAGGACTTCTAGGCTATCCGGGGCAATATGTAAACTAGAATTGTGCACACTAATTAACCGTTAGATGCATACAATTAATTTTCTGCGCAGTGGTGGCATTGTTTGCAAGGTTTACCCTCATCTTATATTTTGTTGATAAATATTAAGTTATAACTGTAAAATAATATAGATTCGTTTTACTACTTCATCCCATAAAAATACTGAAAGTAAGTTATATGGATTGAATTATTTCAATTTAAGTTTTAACCCGCGGTCACTCGCGCCTGTTTTTGTACCGTCGTTACTCGCGGGGTGTAGAGAACGCCCCAAACTTTTAACACGTTTATTTAAATATAAAGAAAAATTAAGTCAATAATGATGCACATTTCTAAAATACAAGGTGTTTTTTGTATGATACAAATAAAAATATTACTTTTATTTTATACAAATTGGACTGACATTATTTTAAAATAAACCTGCAATATTTTCATTTTAAAATACATAATTTTGTATTTTTTGTAAACCACGAGAAAAACGTTAAAACCAGTAATAAACTTACTTCGTAATTAAGGTTAAGGATAGTAGAAATTAAAAAACAAATATTTTAATCATTTTCCAAACATGTAGAGCAGACTATACACATAACTCAATTGCTCGCGGAAAGTTCTCAGTACCCCAGATAAATTTTTGAAGGTCGTTACGTTCCAATCGTCCAAGCTAGAATAATTGCATCATGCCTGAAGATTCAATGACCTAAAATGAACAGCTACTGAAAAACTCGCGGTTCTGCGCATTCTTTTTGAAATTTTAGGAGGCTTTTCTTGTCGTTGGGGTGTACAGAACACCCCGCGCGAGTGATCGCGGGTTAAAAACAAAATTTTCAAAATGTCATTTTTTTTTATATTTATTGTGAAGAATTAAAAATTTGTATTTGAATCACTTTTATATTCATCTTCATTTTCCATGAAAATAACTCCATCAATCATTTCCAGAAATTTAAGGGAGGATCCCGATTCCTTCATCCAAAACGACTCCACTGTGCTGTGTAACTAAATCATCTAGCACTGAATGAAACCGATGATGAATACCACCGTCACACACATTAAGAATCATTTAAAACGACTTGCTCATTACCTCTCACCATTGTCTCGTCTAGAGATTTGCTCGAAGGGTTGGTCCATCGATTTCTGTCACGGTTACAAAGTCCCAAACACCAAATGAGAATCCAAAACAAAAAAGAAAAAAGAAGGGGGGGGGGAGAAGAAAGAATTCGATTTCTGGCTCTCCGTCCCTTGAGGTGGTGGATTTCAACCAGTCGGAAACCTCAAAGTGAGTGGGAGAGGATTTTACTCCTAATTTGCATATTCCATCTTCCCGGATTATCGGAATTGAGTTGAATGAGAATGGGAAAAACTTTTTTTTTTTGCTTTACTTTGCTTTGCCTCGACTTTGGCATATATCAGGTATGTCGTAGAATTTTTTTCCCTTCCTTTAAGATTCTTCTTGGATAGAAGGGTTTTATCTTTGAGGCTCGTTTTTTTCTTCTTTTACTTTATTTGTACTTGGGCCTCGAAGGGGTTTTGATAATGGTCTTTGGACTGTTTTAAGGTTTGAAATTTGAAGGTTTTGGGTTCAGTGGATATCTCGTTAGATTTGGTGATGCCACCTGGAGTGAATGCACCCAAACCTCCGCAATGATATTTTTAAAGGTAAGGATTAAGCACCTTTTAGAAGATCTCAACTCAAAAAAATTAATTTAATAACAATCGTGAAATAAAAATTATACGCACAAAAATCCTTAGTATACGAGAGATATTTATTTATTTTTTAAATAAAACAAATTCACATAACCGCAAGAAAACACTCTCGAAACTCACTATTAAAACTCTTCACTTGCATGGCGCATTGAAATGTTACCTAAACTGAGTTGGTTGATAATTTTTTTTTATTTAAGTCGCGTTTAGAACCTAGCAAAGGTTTATTGGCAAAGAATCATATAAATTTAAGTCATTGTTAACTCTCGGGAGCAGTCACGTGGGGCACAGAGTTACCCCAGACTCTCGAAATCTTTAATTCTAGGAAAAGTGCTTGTTTGTTACCAATGGCCTTATATATAGGTATCCTTCTATGTATGACAGTTTTCATGGGAACTCAAAAGTATTTGTCAGATATCTCCCTCTTTTTTTGGTAATGGCAAACGTTTTATTCAATTTTATGTACTTGGGGTGACTGAGTTCCCCGCACGACCACTTTTGTTCCAAAATATTTTCTGTGAACAGGCTACATTTTCCCTCTGTGAATGACTTAGTGGTTTTGATTGTTGTGTTGTACGAATCATTATGATTTACAAATAAAAATGAACAGAATTTTTTTTTTTAAATAAAGAAAGAAACGAGCATTTGCGATCTCTTTTGGAGGAAATTGAAACTTCGGTAAAATATATTTATCAAGCAAGGGGAGAACCTTATGAAATAATGGATAGCGAAAGTAAATTTGAGAAATATGATGAACACACGAAACGTTTTAGTTTTGAAAGGAAAATTTTCAAATGCTACCTAAAAAACATCAAGAAAGATACGAAGCCACAAGTGCACCAAAGACACACTGCGCCCTGTCAAAAAAACGCAAGCAAGAAAAAGTTCAACATGCTATTAGTCGATTATCAAAAGCCAAAAAAACTACAATAACTTGAGCAAATAAAACAGTTTCGCCTGTGGTCATTCCTGTAATTTTAATGCAAACTGTCTGTGAATTATATTATTTATTAATGTCACATACATTTAAAACAGTTTAGTTCGGTTTGATTCGATTTGTTCTGAAATTATTAAAGAGAAATTGAAAAGTCCTTAAAAATAGGTATATATAAGTATACTTTCTCTTAATTATATTAACCCCTAGAATTTACGGTTCTTATCGTGTACAGTAAGAAATAATTACCAAAAAGTATTGGGGTGACTCCGTCACCCAGCGTGATCACTAACGTTAGTATCGAGTGTGCGCCTTCTCTCGGGTTAAATGACAAAGATAATGTTGATTTTACTCACCTAGCTTCCTTACCATGCAAATGAAAGGATTTAAATCTCAAAAGATTTAACTTGCATAAACTCAATTATATACACCACTCTAAAGTGAAAACCGCTCTTTAACGTAAAACTGACCTGAGAGAAATCATAAGCTACGTGGTCGTGATTATGGCTTTCTCGACTAATGTCGCCATTACTCGAACAAAAGATTCAATTTTACGTATTTATTCCTAAAACCATTTTAAGCTTATAGATTAAGGTATATGTAACTAATTTTTGTTACGTGAGGACTTCATTAATCCAGTAAGGATAAAAGATAAATATTTAAAAGCCCAAAATCCAATTCGATCAAAAATTTGATGAGTGCATTCATGAGATCTTGCTAATTACATCCAACCTTAAAAGGCTCCACATGGTGTGTATTCGATGTGAGGGCTATTGACGAAGCACCTCGAAATTTTTTTAACCACGGTCAAGACGAGGACGACATCTGAGCTGTAGTCTGGGCTACGAAATTCCACACCATGTACTGTGAGGACTAAAAGCCACAACATTATTTAATGGGCATCAGCCGTTTTGTTCTGTGACACCAGGGCTTGGAACTCCTGACCCAGCGGCCACAAGTTTGTGACCATGACTACGAACTCCACATAGTGTTAGATGCTAGTTCTTGTTTTTTTTTTTCTCTTAGGAATGCTATGGCTTAAAAAAAGTTAACTGGTCCTTCTAGATCATAGGTTCTCAACGTGGGCGATAACGCCCCCTTGTGGGCGTTTGAGGCTTTCAGGGGGCGTTGAGATGGCACGAAGGGGCTTGGGCAGATTAACCAAAAAAGACTAAAAAAACACGCTGATTAAGTACTAACAAAAGTAAACTTGTTCTGCTTACCTTATGTTGATTGTATGTATTTAAATCATTCCTTATCACATCTACGAAAATTCACATATTTCAGTAGTACAGGAAGTGGATGAAAAACTTAAAAGATTACATTACATTCAGACGTACATTAAATTGAATGATATAGTGCATTTTAATTTCTGTAGTGCACGTGTTGTTTTTGCCTGTGAGCAGTAGGAAAAATGTTTCGTCCTCTGCATTTCATTTCGTATATAATCCAAGAAACATAATTAAATATGTTAACCAGAAATTAACGTGATTCTTTAAAGGCTGAAACTGTCAATTTATATTTCTTTTGAAATTAATAGTTAATTATGAATTACTTCGTATCATCAAAATCCCTGCCTGTCCTTATAACAGGTAATCTAAAAATCTTTTATTCCATCCTTTTAAATGAAGAAGAAATTCAGTAGCGTTTCAATTCCAACAATATCCTATCTATGACTAAAATATATAGTATTACACATTTAAATATATTTGTGGCAATAGATATTTCAGATACACAAGTAAAAAAAGTGGGACTTTAGAAAAAATATGAAATTAAAAAAAGGATATTTTTTAAAACTTAACTTTTGCCTCCACCATGTATTATGTACACTCTTATTTTTCTAGAGTGGGAGGGGGCGGAATAGAAATATTCTCTAAAAAAGGGGGTGGTGTCGAAATATTCACTATAAAAGGGGGGGGATATCGAAATATTTATTAGAGAAAAGGGGGCGCCAGTTCAAAAAAGGTTGGGAACCTATGTTCTAGATTGAAAATGACTGTCGAGTTCTTTATTACGAAGGCCATTCTTGAGCTTTAAGAAGTCTTCCCTTTTTATAAATATGTACTTTGCATTACATCAGAGCAAAATATTCTGTATTTTTCACACTAAAATAAAATTTTATTAATGTATCTGTCAATGCAGAAATTATTTACTAATACTATTGATAGTTATAGCATCTACAACGTAAAGTATTTACGGATAAAAAATACTGTACTTTAATTTTCGCCTGTAAATTTTGGGCAAACTTAATCTGAACACAACGTTCCGTAGTCAGAAAATTTAAATTCATCTTAGAATAAACGTTTCACTTTCACAAATTCTTCAGTTAAGTTATTTACACCTGAGTAAAGAATAAACTGGAGACCTAATCAGGCGCATGTAGAAACAGCACTGATAAAGATGTACTTTTATTTCTTTTTTCCCTTGAAATCACAAGAATTCTCTAATAAATTGTGTTGCCACATACTTCAAATAAAATCATGAAGATATTTATTCTCTTATGTTGTGTAATACACTTAACGGAAAAAGGTATTCTCTTCACACTTAACGTATTTTTATTTCAAAAAACTTTTAACTTCGTCATTGGATAAAAAAAGATTTTACCTTAAAAAAAAATTGATTTTTTCTTTTGAACTGCCCAAATTAATTTTTTAGTTAAAGATTAGACCGACGCTCAAATTTTGTTGAAAAAATACAGTTACATGTATTCTTAAAAATCCATCGGATTCTTAAACATTTTTTACCACTCATATTAATACTTCCAGCAAAGGTTTTGAACAATAATTTTTTTCGTTCAGGTTTTCATTCCGGTTCAACTAAAAAAGTATATCGGTTCAGTTCTAGTTTTTGTTCCAACGAAACTAACGGTTTTCGATTTTCGGTTCAGTTCCGAATGAATAATTTTTTTATTTTATGCATATTCTTATGTTAAATCATCTAGTTAATTCAGTTGAATTAAATATACCTTATATAATAGTTTCGAGTGAAACTGAAACAGAAAAGTACTAGTGAACATCAAAACAGAAATTCGATAAGCAATGTACATATAATGTCGGTTGTTATATGGTTGACGTTAAATTAGAAGATATCGATAAGTTGATTACAGTAACAAAAGAACTGAAGATATATCGAACCGAAATCAACCAGTATTTTTTTTGGTTCAGCTCCGGTTTTCATTCCAACGAAAATCACAGTTTTCGGTTCGAAGCTCTGTTTCCTGCAATACAGGCTTGTTTTATATCCCTCTTGAAAGGGTTTTTTCCCTACATATTTATAATATATATATATATATATATATATATATACAGTGGCGGATTAAGCGGGTGTCGGACCTGGTGGCCGCCAGGGGCCCCCAGCGCTGGTAGGGGCCCCAAGCTTGATGAGTGCAAAGGCCAGCGACAAACCAACCACGCCACCTCGGAACAAGAAAGGAAAAGAAAACAAAGATACAATGAAAACCGAGCTAGAAATTTATCGATTTGTAAAAGAAATCCTAATGTAGAAAAACTTTTGAAAATTTTTTTAACAATACCGATATTGAATACATCAGTTGAATGATCTTTTTTTAGTTTTAAAACGTGTTAAAAATAATTTAAGAAGTACTATGGGAGAAAAGAGAAATTGAATAACATGGCCATATTATATACAGAATAAAATGTTTTGGACAAAATATATATGGTGAAAATAATTGATGAATTTGCCAAAGAGAAATCAAACTGTATAGCAAAACTGTAAGCTCTTAAGTAAGGTTTTTTTTATTTTTTTATATACAGTTCAGATTTTTCTTTTAGCCGATGAGTTTTATTATAGCAATACATTTTATTTTGAGAATTTAAAGTAAGCGACTCTTTTCACTATTTTAGTTTTTCGACTCTTAAGCCCATGGGCCTCAAATCTTTTACCGCCAGGGGCCTCCAACTACCTTAATCCTCTGTATATATATAAATTCACCGGACTTATAAACCTGAATTTTAGTAATTTGAACTGAGTTTTTTTATTTTATTAATTCAACATGTTTTTATTACAATATAGCTGTAATGATTCCATTTTCTCGAATTAAAATAATATTCAATATAAAATTATTCATAAAAAAAATAAAAAATTCACTTTCGACCATTTTCCGTTTAGATCTCTTTAAAAAAGCCAACAAACGATTCTAAGTATATTTAAGACAAGCTGAGAGAGAGAGAGAGAGAGAGATACCCGTTCTTTGCATGGGTGAATTGAAAAATTAAACAATACAGATTGTGAAGAGGATAAAGAAGTTTTTAATAAGTTAATTTTAAGTGAATTGCAAATGTAACAAAAAAAAAAAGCTTTTTGCATATCTTAGCTGGGGAAAAAAATATTTGTGAAATTTTAAGTCTGTAGATCTAAAATCTGATAAAAAGGAATTTTTTTTATTTATAACGCCCCTTAACTCTCTTGTGTGTCGATTTTTGAAAACACCCTTTCGCATTTATAATATTCGTAAGGATTCATTGAATTTTGAATTATGAAAGAAAAATCAAAAACTAAATTAATGTAAAACTTTGAACATTATTACATTAGTACTGGCATTTGATTTAAAATGATTAATAATTTTGTTAGTAAATGTTGTTATATTTTAATAAAATACTCAAATTATGTATATACATAAATTGTCTTTAAAAATTGGAATAGTCATATATTTGTTTGTGAAATAGATTTTTAAAAATTATTTTCCAAAGTTGACAACAATTAATTGCAGATAAAAACATCTAATTTACGATATAGATTACAAAAGGAATCTGATTCGATTTCAAAATCAATTTATTTTGGTTTTAGGAAACTCCATTCTTTCTGATGATGACTGTTTTTATATATTTAAAAATAATACAACTTAATATATTTTTACTTACGATACATTCATGCTTGAGATAATCTGAAAAAAAACTCTGAATTTATTTTTTAAGAGTCTCACATTTATTATAAATTTATTTTCTACTTCAATATACGAAGAGAAAAAAAAATACTCTGCATGGCCCATCTTTTAATTTTAAAAAGGTGATTCACACGTTTAGAGAAATGTATAACTGATAAGTGCTTGTATCATACGTCAAATTTATAATTCAATAAATTATAAAAATTTTCTTTACAAATAATGATTTATTTTAAACATATTGAAATATTTTTTTTTCATCTGGAATGACAATATATTGACAAATGAAGCATGTTTCAATAAAAAGCATATATTTCCTGAGACATGAAAAAAATTTCGTTCCTTAGATGTATTCAAAATACTTAAATACCTTGTATTAGCTGTATAAGTATAAAAACTTTGCATTATTTATCTCTTCTATCTATGATTATATGTAAAAGAAGAGAAAAAATTCCAGAACTTTTTGAAACGAAATCCATACATACCTGTTTAAGTCAGCAAAAACTCAATATCAGATTCATACACATACCAAAAAATTCTTACCGAAACGTACGCTAACACTAAACGCTCCAAAATCTTTGAATCAGAGAAAGAATTGAAGATACTAAACCACCAACGCCATGAGCAAAAAAACAAAAAAAAAAGAGAAAAAAAAAATTTCTTACTTTTACTGTTGCAATAAGCATGAAAAGTTCCACTGTGTAACAGCTGCCCTAACGCTTCCTCCCTCTAGGAATCGTTTTGTAGACACTTTTTGCCATCCCCTTCCTTGCTTCTTTTGTATCAGGGCGGTCGGGAGTAGAAATATCGGCTGGTGTATATTAAATTATCGATGTAACAGCTGTCCTCTTCGTCTAGTATTCCGCATTGTAAAAACCTCAAGGTCAGGAAATATCTTGACTCCCCTATTGATCGAATCTGTAGCGAACTGATGTGAATTTAACTTCCTATCCGCCGAAATAAATTCGAGATGTATAAATTGGTTTAGTCGTAAGTGATGCAAGTTAGATTTAACTTGAATTTTTTCTTTGAGACATCAATTCTAGTAGAAAATGACGTGGTTTGTAGCGTATGAATAACATTGGTCGTTTTTGTTCGAACTTTCGCGTGTCACGTACTTCACACCATAACAGTTTGGCATTCTTGGAAAACATCATACACAAAAGTTGTTCCATTTCCTTCTTTCACCTTTAAAGTTCAGTTTTAAATATTATCTACCAGATATAATTTATAATATTTGATCGATATTGTTTATTTTTTCAAACATTGTCATACTTACCATTTAGTTTTTTTAAAGAAACTTGAAAATTTTTAATTAAAAGTTCTTTGATCTTCATTTTCCTTTAAACGCGCCAAAAATTTCGTATGTGTTCAGAGAGAATAATGTAGCTAAAAGAAGTATTAAAATTTGTTATTTTTAATCTTGCTTAATTAGTAGAGTATTAGTGTTAGCAGCAACAACCAATTATTATTAATTTGCAGAAAGGATCTTCAAGAACTGCACAGGGAATTGTGTTTTCTTTTAATAAAAATTTAGAATGAGCTTATAAATTACAACACACTTTTCTGATAAAAAAAAATACTGTGGAACTGTAAGCGATGTGAACACGGTGAAAGGTTTCATCAAGATATCACAGCTAGGGAACGTTTATATCAGGGTCGTCGGGATGAATCATTGCTCGCAAACTACTGCTGGACTGGGATAACTCGGGATACTCGGGCTTCGATGTACAAGAGGCAATTCAAAAGGAAATGTTCGCAGGAAATAAACTAAAATATACTACTGATTTCTGATTATGAACATGGTGTCTAGAAACATGACTTATTGTACTGCATGTATTAGTTAGTAATGTTTTGTTCTTCAAATTTACCAATAAATTGATGGATGAACTGTGATATATATCTTAAAAACAAGAGCTAATAAATAAATTTCATTTACATGTTCGTTTTTGTTTCAACCTAAAATTAGTAAGAATAGACTATTTAAAACTAGGAAACAGACAAAAAGTTGTTTTTGTTTCCTAGTGTAATTCTTGTACATTATTTTATAAAGCATTCTTTAAAAAAATGTTGCATAACAAATACATTGAATGGCACGGAGAATGACACCGTGTGGAAAAATGTCGAAGCAGGGGCCAATTCAAAAGTCAACTGTGGTAATGAGACTGACGAATCATTTTCGTAATATTGCACTGAGACGGTTAGATTAATTATAGATTCATGTTGTATTTGAAAGTTTTTTTAATACTGGTAATTATTGACTTCTTAATTTTTTAAAAATTTCTTAAGTATGGGATATCGATGTATCTTTTTCAAAAATATTTATTTTTTCCCAAAAATGTGTTGATAGTTCGGGGTGTGGCTTAAAATCAATAACAACTTTTTTTTCACAAAAACATTTTAAGAATTTGGGGTCCGTCTTAGAATCGATGGCGGCTTAGATTCGAGTAAATATGATGCTTGTTCAGATAGAAATCCAATTCCATCACGAAGATCAAAAATCTTGAAAATAAACTTGAAATCTCGATTTTGTTTAGTCTCTTATGCCATGTTATCACTAGAAGACTATTATATTTTACATAAATTTCATTTTAAAAATCCTATTTATACTTGTTTTATCCCATGAAAACGTCGCAGTATATGAAGAGTGGGCGTTTTTAATATATTAAAAATAGGCTACGTTTGGAAAATAAATCTTAAGCATGTCACCAGTTCCAGTTATAAATGGTCCGAAATGCTATATTTTTTTCCTGAAAATTGTTTTTAATCTTTCAACATTTTGACATTCTCATGAATTTAAATGCGTTGCTTAAATTATTTTTGATGAATTGCTTTCTGGCTGTGTATTAAAAAATGTTTTTCAAGAAAAAAAGAATTTAATGTGTGTGTGTGATTATCATACAAAGTGAATGTTTGAAATTGAATTAATAAACAGACATATTTCATTGATAGAATAGTTTTTAAAATTGTAAATCTTTTTTCCTTAAACTGAGACGTAATTATTTATTCCATCTCTCAAAACATTTCTATAAAACTATATAGTAAACATTTAAAAAAATTCACCTTAGAATTTTGCTCATTCATCAAAGGAAGGTCATGTCACAGAGTGAATGAGTAATGACTTTATGACCTTAATATTATAGATGTCATCACAGTGTTGAAATTTGCTGAGTACGGTAAGATGAAAGAATCTGAGTTTTTGTGATCCATTCGTAGTTGTAAGGAAGGAAGGATATTTTTTGTGAAGATTATTTTTAAATGCATTTTTATTCTCAGGAATAACTTTCTATATACAGGGAAAATCGCTTAACACGAATTTTAAGGGACTGAAACATGTTTTCTTGTTAAAGCATATTGCCAAAAAATTTAATAAAATTAAGTTTAATAAACTTAATTTTGTTAATTTTTATAAATCTATATAAGTAAAAAGAACTTTAATAATTTATATATATATGTACATATGCATGTACTTAATAAAAAGCAATGAAACAAAAACATTAAAAAGAACTTAAAGAAATTGAAAAATTGGAATATATATATAATCTGATATTTTCATAGTATTGTTTTTTTAGCATCTAAATGTCAACATATTGTTCGATGTCTTCCATTTTTTTATTCACTTCACCATTGGAAGGGACGTCTAAATAACTGCGCTTACTTTTCATGATGTTTTTCATTTCAAATGATGTAGGAACAGGATTATTGATTATTGATTTCATTTACGTCATCGGAATCTGCATCAATGATATTTTTCGAGCTTTGAACAAACTCCAAAATGTCTTTGTCTGCCATAACTGGAGCTGTACACACATTATTATCATTACTGCAACGAATTCTTCCGATAATACAATAGGGCAGTACAATCTGGCTGGTGTTTTCCTTATTTTGCTCATTCCCAGAATGGAAATCTTTTCGTGTTAAGAGACTTTCGTTTCGTGTTAAGCGAAAAAATTCATGAATATATATATATAGGAGTTTGTCAGGACCTTTGTATCATTTTGTGTTAACCATTATTACATCTTAAGCATTTTCGTGTTGAACGTATTTTTCTGCACCTATGCTAGTGGTTGGCAAACTTTTGTAGAAAAGAGCCAAATTGCATAGAAAACAAAAAAAAAAAGGTATCAAAGATACATTTATGCGAAGAGCCGCATGCGCAGGAGAGGAAGCGAAGCTTCCGTTAACAGTCGTGCACTCTCGAGCAATCTCTCTCTCTCTAGACTATTACACTCCAATTAACATTTTCGTTTATAAGTTTTAAATAAAGATTTACACAAAGTAACATTTTCCGTTCCTGCCTAGAAACTAACAGTTTTCGAAGATACTTTTATTTTTGTGGCTCAACGTAAGAGCAACCAATGTCTAAACATCACAATGTTGGAAATAAAATTCGAAGTGTCGCCTACTTTGAGTTACGACGCTTCGTGAAAAAATGTTCCTACGAATAATGCCGTTAGAACTTTATTCTGACATTTTCTTTTTTACATTAGTAATTAAAATTGATTTTGATTGTTTTTTAATATAAAAGTCATGTTAAATCTCTTTTTATTGACCCTTAAACATGTCAGAAAATACGAAATGTGTTTTTGTCACTTATGTTGGGGGTTCATACGGATCTCTTGCTCATATTCAAGAGTGCTCCCTAACTCATGTGTACAAATAGGTAAACGTTGCTGGAAATCACTTAGAGGAGTGTTTTTCCTTTGCAACATTTCCACCAGTTTCTTTGACTTTTACTGCGTAAGAACTGATTTTAATATTTTTACCGATCCTCAATATGTTTTATCAATGAAGAACTATTTGAAAAATAAGTCTAAAACCAGTCAAATATTTAATTTTAGAGGAAACTAAGGAAAAAATTTTCAATTGATAATTATAAAGGAGAAAAAAAAGAAAAGCAAGCAATTTTAATGGATATAATTATTTTTTAATAGTTTGGGACGGATCTATACGTGTCCTTTCACTAACCCTCTTGGGAAATCTTTGGTGCTATTAAAAATAACAACCTTATCCTAAGAAGAAGACGTGATATGCAAATTAAGTTTATTATATATAGTTCACGTTCGCTTGCTTAAAAGTTAGAAAATTAGTTAACTAAAGGTGACAAAGTGAGACATAAGAAGAAATACGGAAATTAGAAAGTCCGTGTGAGAGAATAAAGACAGGAAGGTGATATTTTTAAAGAAATTGAAAGATTAAGCTTTAATAGATAAGAAGACTGCCGACAGTTCAGGTATTAGTCACCTTTATAATACGTTTGATATTTAAAGTATTAAAGAGGTTTAAGTGGCAATTAGTTATATATCTACCGTGTAAAGCAATATTAAGGTAGAAGATTGATTATTACAAAGTGGCTAATTTATTAGATGCATTTTCCAAAAACGTGACTCTCGTTCCCTCCCTCTATTGACTAAATGGAAACATCCTATTTATTGTGATTCATTGAATTGTTTTTGAGTTAATTTAAACGTTGAATAAATCATTTGAAATTATCGTATCGAACCATCCTTCACTTCCTCCCACACCTTTAGCCGGGTCTCAGGATAGACAAAGGGTTTATTACAAGTTCATATAACTAGAAGTTTCAAGAGCCTCAACCATTTATACCAGGGGTTCTTAAACCCGTGTCAGCGAGTGCCATGAAGCCATTTTCTGGCTCCCGCGACTGTTCGATATATACTATATCAATATCATCGCGGCCAACTTGAGAATGAAAAAAGACATTGGTGAAAATTCGTTTGACTTAAATTTATTTATTGGTTTCATTCAAAAGCTTTTCGAACAATTCGAAAATAGATTCCAGCAATTTTCGATATTTGTGCCTGTGGCATTTTTTGTAAACCCATTCAATCCTCAGTTGAATATTTCTGAAGTTATAGATTTCATGGGGAAAATTATTCAGGAAGAAGTTTCAATTAGAAATGAAATTTTAAATATTCAAACTGATATCATATTAAAATTGTGCGGACTTAATAAGTATATGACGGTTCTATCCACGACTATACTAACACCTTGGGGACTATTCTGGGGGAAAATAATTAATTCAACCAACTTTCACCCAACACGAAAGCGTGATTTTGTTAATGAAGTATATTACATAAATTATGTTTTCGCGAGTTTGTGTGTTGGCCCGTTGGAGTTATTGTTGTTGTTGTCGTGTCCTTCCCGCAGGGAAGGAATGAAAGTTGCCATTGCCTGTGAGACAGGTTGGACTTCTAAACGATAGATGGCGACACCACCTATCTCCACCTCCACCATTTTGGCATGAAGCTGAAGGGGAGGGAAATATTCTCCAGCCCCCTGCACTCGTGGTTTCTGCTCCGACCGCCCACAAGACTTTCGGACCCACTGATTTAACGAGCACGTACTCCGTCTATACTCGGTGGTATTTAGTGGCATCGGGCATCGAACCCAGGCCCTCAGGCCTGGAGTCCGATGCTCTAACCACTAGGCTACCCACGGCCCTCACGTTGGAGTGGCAAGTAGGAGTTAGCGTAGAGTTTGCGAATTAGTTTGTTGCTTGAAAACTGAAAGAGATAGTGTAGTGGAATTAGCAAGAGGTCTTGGAGTTGTTCAGGAAAAAGATTACAGAGCGTGGATCCAACAACATTGATCAAGCCTGATAAAGATCACCTGCAAGTTTTGCGAGCTTGATTAATTAGAAGTTAGCTTATTAGTGTGCGACGTAGTTATATTTGAGCGTATTTAAGCTGCCTTAGATTCAGTTGAGGGTCCGTAGTAGTATCCCCGTTTTATAGAATCTCACCTCCGCGCTCTACTATTTAATCACTTACCTTAATTAGATTGTTATTGTGTCTGATTGATATTTGATAACAATAAATTGATTAGATTGAAATCATGTCTGTGGATCATTCAGTTTCTCCCACACACTTAGCCGGGTTGACAGGTAGACAATTGGGTTCAGATTCAAGCAGGAACCGACCGCTATCACAAGTATACTTGGAATCTAGCCGAAGATTAAAAAAAATATCTCCTTTTGAAAAAAAGCAGTTTACAAATTAAAATTCTATTTCGGTTCTACATATTTATGTGGATCGTTGTTTTCCACAATGAACGCAACTAAATCAACCACCAGATCTCAACTTAACGATAGCAATCTCGAAGCTACTATGATTGAGAACATCTTAAACGCCTGGCTTTGAAAAATTAGTGGATAATATACATGCAATGCCAAAAATCGCATTGAATGTAATTATTTTGAATTTTTTCTTCTTTTTTTTTCTTGTTTGTGGTGGATCTTGTTTATAATTACGGTTGCAAAAAAGTAAAGAAATGTTAAGAATCGTTATACTTTTTTAACTGCGCCCACCAGCAATTTCCTGTTTGTCAGATGCTCCCAGACGGGGAATAAGGTTAAGAAACCCTGATCTATATAAAGAACAACATTCGACTTTCTAACCCTGGTTCGCCAATCCCTGCCCTATACCATCATAAAGAATTCGCATAACAAATACGTGTCTATAGCACTTGCAAACGATTCTGGAGAAATCCACTGAACCTTTTTTTTCAAATTATTAGATTCGTATGATGATCTGATACATTACAGGAACCGATTTAAGGAATAAAACGGCTACTTTTGGAGTCTTAAATGTACTCTTTTTTAACACCCTTTTATAACCTTCAATTGTATGTAACGGAATCTTTAAACTAAATTTTTACCCACTTTAAGAGGTCAGATTAATTCGAAATTTGCCTAACTTGTCCAGGTCTGATGACAACACAATATTTTAAAAATTTTGTTTTATTGTCCTGATCCAGAATCAACGATTTTTTCCCATTTCCACTAGATTCAGATCCCATTTCCATATTTAGCGACTAATTTCAGATCCCATTTCCATATTTGGCGACAAAAAGATTAAGTTACAACTTAGTTCGGTTAGTTAGAAAAGGGTGTTTTTAGCCTTTTTAAACTATAATTTATTTTTTGGAGAACTCCTTTCCTTTCTTGGTGTTGTCGAGAACTAGATTAAGCACCAAAACGTTTGGTAACGAGTTTACCCAATAGTGCTCAGATTTAAAATCAGAAGTTATTTTTTTTAGCTGTAAAAAGTAAATGAGAACGCTTTAAATAATTAATAGTTATATCTGTAAAAGTTTGAATTAATTTACATTTAGAAGTTCAAAACCTTTTTAACACAAAAATAAGCAACACTTCAATGTATTGCTAAATATTAAATTAACGCGGATAATTTTAAAATTAAAATTTCGAGTGTCTTAAGCATCTTCTATTTTTCAACTATTTTATTTTATTAAATATAGTACAAGTATTGCTTTTATATAATATAACAGCTTTTTATATAGATATGATTTAAAAAATACATCACAACTACGATGTTGCAAGGAAGGATATGAGAAGAATTGGCTCAATGACTCACTTTCACTTTGGATGTTAATTTTGCATGTGTGATTAATACTCACATTGAGGACATCCATTTTCAAAATTAGCCTTTCTAAAAAAAAACACTTCTTTCCTGATGTGTGAAATAAAATATCACTAAATGCTTCAAAAAATATTTTTAAATTATTTTAATTACTTTTAGATACTTTTAATAGAAAACTGTTCTAAATATCAGAGTGTGTAATGGTGAACTAAATATAAAAATAAAATTACTATAAATATATATTAATAATATACGAAGTTACTATAAATATATATAAATAATATACGAAGTTACTATAAATATATATAAATAATATACGAAGTTACTATAAATATATATAAATAATATACGAGGTTACTATAAATATATATAAATTACTATAAATCTCCCTCAAAGCATACCAATAAACAGGATTAAACAAAGTCTTAAGGCGTCATCTTTCATTTTTAATGTCAACATTGTTGAGTTGACAAATCGACGTAAATACACGAAGAAATATAAGAGATTATTTACAGTCATTAAAAGCGCACTTGTTATAAAAGAAAATTTTACAGCATTCCAGAAATGACTCTCTAGAAAAGTTCCACTGGCAGGAACTCAGACAAATAAAGCCTCTGTCTTATTGAAGTCAACGCACAAGCAATTCTGATCTCGACTTCTGAATTCCATTGACCTTCATTATAGCCTTATAGGAATTTCTAAAAAGATCAATCCCACAAACTTCTTCATGATTCCTTGGTCATATCATATTTTCGCCAAATTTGTCGCCAAGGGGAATGAATCGTCAGTCTGGAAACTCTGGTTTCTTCTGTAGGGTTGCTACAATCTTATTTTTTCAAGTTCATTCATGAAGCGAACTTCTCCTGTAGAACTCCATTTTCTCACAAACAACGTATCGCTGCAGGGAAAACAGCACACATGTGTGCTTCAATACTCTTTAAAGTAAATAATAATGTATTATACGTAGAAAAAACGAAAAAATGCAACCAATGTATGGAATCCAAATTATTTATTTCTTCTTTTATAGAAAAAAAGGTAAAAATATAGTTAACAATCTTTAATAAAATTGAATAAATACTAAAACAAGTTGGAGAATGGTAATATGATTAAGTTAAGTAAATAATAAATGTTAAAATGTAACATCTGCGATATTAACGATGGATAATCAAAGAAATGCAAAAAAACAAGGTTTGGGTTAAGCTCCAATTTTTCAAAAAGTCTTTACACTACAAGCTTCAGCAAGTTAGTGAAGTATCATGCGAATAAGCGAGTAATTATTTTTTTTTTTAAAAATACACTCCTCCTTTAATTATTTTCATCAGTGTAGTAATACTATATGTATGTCGCTTACTAGATTGGTAAGCTTTATTTACTAATAATCATATCTAGAATGTTGATGTAATTGTGATTGTATTGGTATGGCTTCCTTTTTGTAGATGATATTCCAATTTATTTTACATTTAGACGCATACGGCATACTCATAGAACACATAATACAAATACTACACATGCGCGTTTTACATGACGAAGACAAGAAGCTGTATGAATTTTCCAGAGAATCTCGGCTTTTATTCAAAAAGGAAACCGAAAGTTCAAAAACTCCCATGATTTCCGAGGATGTCTCTTCTTATTGGTCCAAATAATCAGGCTGAATTTTTAATCAAACAGATAAAGTTACGGTTATATCCTGTGACGTGAATAATTAACAATTACTTTTTTACGCAATCATAGAGGCAATCATATTATGTCAGAACCATTACAAATTCTAAAAAATTTTTGTGTGTGCTTTTGACATCAAGTGTAATTAAAAACTTCTGATTTATTCTGGGTAAGAGTATCCAATTTTTCGGATGTATTATATTTTCTTTTACGTCATTTTTGCATGCGGTCGTTAAGTAGTTCACGTTTTCGTGCCCATTAATTAGAGGATTTGCTTATTTCATCCATTTTCTGTTTCGGGCAATGTTTAAAAGGTTATGCATTCTTATATATTTATATATGAGTATATACAATTGAATCTTCGATTAGTCTAATTATTTAAAGATATTTAATATAAATTTATATAATATATTTGTTTATGTGGTACTTGCGTACTATCGCAACAATGCCAATGTTCAAGATGGCTCTCTAAGTTGGCAACCCTGATTTCTCATGTGTCGTACTCGCTGAATTGGCAACCATCTGCTTCATTTCATATAATGTCACCAATTCCATTGCGTTAATACGTAAAACAGTTTATATAACTTATATAACGCCGTATATTATGTAAGGCTAAGAAAACTTATGCCCAGAGAACCGATTACTTCACTTAAAATTCTCTAAGCAAACAAAAGGAGAGGGTTTGTACTCTTTTACAATTAATACAATTATTTTCTCGTACTCTTCTACAAATAAACTGAAGTATTTGCAACTATTTCATTAAAATTTTGGATTTTAATTCTTTTGGCACATTTTTGTGCTTAAATAGTATTTCAACTTAATCTAAAAATATATTCCGTGTTTCGTTTCTTCGTGGCGCAGGTTTTACAATTAATTGTACAGTTTTAAGGAGTTTATCTAGTGAAAATATACTTTCAACAGCATAATACGTTGAATTACATATTTTGTTTGTTGTTGCAAGCGTAACCTATGCGTCTTCATTTTTACGTTGCACAACTGTGGTCGCAGAGAAGTCCAAGACAAATTCCTTATTCTTTATAAATTCTTAAGATTTCAAAGGTATTTCTTTTGTTCAGCGATCTTAAACGATTCGGGTACTGCTTTCCCGATTTTTTCTTATACAGCTAGCAAGTCAACTTTTGTAATATGTTTACACATTATTGATGATAGTTAATGTTCAACGGTAAAAGCAAACTCATTTTTACAAGGAAATCCGTTAAGACCTCTGGATCTCAACGGAGAGTGGTAGCTTGATAACAAAAGCTTTGAAATATTCTTATAACTACCAGAATCCCGTATCCAATTTCTACATAAAAATAATCCTTTTTAAAAAAATTATTTTCGCTTGCGCTCTTCTTCGCTCGTTTATACACAGAAGTTGAGTGGCAGTGTGCTGCATAATAATATTAAAATAAATAAATACAATATTTAATGAAAGAAAATAAAACTTCACGGTAAAAAGTGTACGTGAAATTTTTACTTATTAAAAAAACACATGCCTAAAAAGTTTTCAATTCAAAACTAAGCATGAGTCGGCGATCCGAGTACGATTTCAAACTAAAGCCGAGAATATCTGACTAACGTAACTCACCCGAACCTGACGCTTCCTTTAAATTCACTCTTAAGCGAAACTCAAGTCCGCTGCTTCTCCCCTCTTCCGATAATTTATGAACGACAAGAGCTAGTCATAAAAGTGGATAGATATAGCAAAGTTGTCATACACTACACAAAGAAGCTGCTTATAGCGCCCCCTGGTGGATAAATTTTAACTTGGAGTTCTTATCTCAAAACCAGTACGAGATACATAAGACAAGTCAATTAAAAAGTTGTTCAGCAAAATCGATTTCGGAAAAAAGATATCTTCCGTAAAGTAATATTAAAAATAGAAGGCGTAAAATGCATATTTATTTTGTTCGTAACGCCCAAATTTGGAACTCGGCATAACGCAGTAGAAAGAGAAAATGTCACACTCGTGAAGTTACGATTGATGTAATTTTGTTATTAATCGCTTGGACCAAAGTATCTTGCCGACATCTTATGGACATATCAGGCATGATTTGTTCGTAATACTATATGCATTTCTGGTCAGTGAGTAATCCCAAAAGTTCTGTTGGTTTTTGAAATCAAGTTCGCTGGTCGAAAAATAGCTAGTGTGGAACATTTAAAAGTAGACAGTTTGACCTGGTATTTTTTACAATGGCACGTTAACGTGACCCCGATACTTGTCACTAATGAAGGATGTACTATCCGATCTCCTAGAGGATTTGTCGTTGAGTGACACGATTCCAACACAACGGCACTCCACCATTCTATGACGAATCACATTTGAGACACCGTCCTGCAACCAATCATCGAGTATGGTGATTGCATTAAATGTCTTGCTTTGTCACCCTACCTGAGCCGTTTGGACTTTCTTTTGAGGGGATGCAGCAAATAAAGAGTGTTTGCAACCCTTTTGTCAACATTGCAGGAACTTCTAAACCGTATTACGGATACTTGTGCTAGCGTGTTATGGGGGGAAAAGTGTAGCGGAAAATGCAAACCCCTGTCCGGATGTGTGTCGTTGCTGAAAGATACCATTTTGAGCATGACAGATAGATCAGCTTCATTTCCGAAAAGTTCAACGCGATCAAACACATTTGTGCTTTGTGCTTTTAATTTCTATCATTTTCATACGCAAGATTTTTTTTATTGGTAATAAATGGATGATGCTGAGCAACATTAAACTTGACTTTTTTCTTGTGTATCTTTGTGTATGTCTTACTGCGTATTAAAATAAGAATGTTAACTTTAAATTTATCAGCCAGATGACGTTGTTAGCAGATTTTTTGTGTAGCGCATGTCAACTTTATTATACATAGATTCCACTTTTATGACTGTTTAATTCGATAGCTCTAACACGTAAGTGGACTCAAGAGTCTCTAGCACATATTGTTCATGACACACAATCACGACACAGTTTTCTTGTGGACCTGCGTTTATTAATTTCCCATAACTTCTGTACATTTACATTGGAGTTGCAGGGCATGCGCAGTTCAGGCAGCGGAATTGGGATTGCGCAGACACAGTTTATACATACATTACTACAGACACAACAACACACTCTACTCTCTTAATTACACAAATAGCGCTTCGTATGCCGTGAACTGACAATGACTGTAGATCTTGTTGTTCATAAATTATTGGAATGTCAACGGACTTTAGCGGACACTGTATATATGAACATCTCAATTATATACATATATTTTTAAATTTTTATCATTCATATCATTCCTGTCTCTCAAACTGAATTCATTAAATATATATACATAGAATATATTATTATTATTATTATTATATTAAAAAAGAATAAAGAAATATATCTCTCTCAAGACCAGGAATTGCGAGGAGATGAGTTTTTTCTGCCTATTCAAAAGAAATTTTCATCACAATGCTACAAAACAGTTGTGGTAACCTCTTGTTACTCCTTACATCCGAACCCTCTTGTCTATCTGTAAACCCGGCTAGAAGTGTAGGAGGAATAGAATAATCCACAGGCATTATTTCCAATTTAAGTAATTTATTGATTCTTATTAACAAATATTGATCAGACACAATACAATTCTAATTACGGTATATGAACTATAGTAGAGTGCGGGGGTGAGATACTCTAGTACGGGGATACTATTACAGACTCTGAACTGAATCTAAGACAGCTTAAATGCGCTCGATTACAACTACGTCGCACACTAATAACTAGCTTCTATTTAATTAAGAACACAGTACCTGTACCTTTAATATAGCGGATCCTACACTGTAACTTGCAGGCACTATCTTTGGCTAGTTCAATGTCGTAGGTTCCACGCACTGCAATCCTTTTACTAATCCTCGAACTTCAAGTTCACTCTTACTTGCACGCATCAAACGTATCAACTTCAGCTTGTCAACAACAACGTATCAACAGATCACTTGCTTTCCTTCACTTGACTTAACTTAACCTCTTACTTCACCTTTTGTGAACTCGCGAAAACCGAATTTATATAATATTCCTCATTTATATAAATCACGTTTGGTTTCTCGATGAAAGTTGGTTGAAATAAATACTCTGTTAAAGAGAAAAGGAGATATTAGAAGAACCGCGTATAGATCCTTCACACAGTGGTTCTTAAACTGTGGTCCGTGTACCTCTGAGGACCCTCAGCGCCTCTCTAGGGGGTCTGTGGAGTCTCTCATGTAGCGTTGAGATTTCTCTCTTTTACATACTCTGAAAGTCCTCGAGGAAAAATTGAAAGATGTACCATAAGTATATTCCCAATGAAGAAATTCTATTAGAACTTGTATTTTGATCAAAAATACGAAGTCGGAGAGAGATGTTCAAAATTTTGGGAATCCACGATGTCATCGTGATGCTTAAAGGAGGTCCAAGGTCATCGAAAGTTTAAGAGCTGCTGCTGTAAAACATTCCATAGAATTTTCTAAAGTGCATTGATTTTTCTCTTTTTTGCTTTTAACTTTGTAATCGTTCTCTGCTTCTTATAGCTTTTAAAAGGTATCTCCGAAAACGCGTCTGAACACTTTTTAAAAAAAATAGCTTATTTAAATATTATAAATGCCTTTTTAGGGCTCAATACCAATAATTACTAATATTTAACTAACAATATTTAAAATAAATTACCTAAATTTTGCAAAGACCACAATTATAAGTGAAGTTTTAGCAATATTTTTCAAAAACTTCAGAGCAATTAGAGAAAAAGTAATACAGTTATATTAGTAAAAGTATTGCTAAAACAAATAAGATGCATTTATTTAGAAAATATACTAAAATTTTAATGTTTTATTAAAATTGTAAAGTTTTATTAAAATTTAAACATTTTAGAGAGCTGATTGAGTAAACATTATAAGAAATGTGATATTCTATTAAGACCATAATTTAAATAACAAGCCATAAGTCAAAAGTATTCATAAAGTAAGAAATATGTTAGTATATTCTCTAGAAAATAACATAACTATCAGGTTTAAAAAATTTTATAGAAATACATTCATAACATTTTGAATTATCAGGCTCGCCATGATAAATTTTGAGCAATCTAAAGGCCCACTTTTGTTAGATCAAAGACCCACTTCCGGTTTTTATAACTTCATAAAATTGATTGCAACTTCGCCTCTAGCAAGCGTAGAAACAAAAAAAGTATGTTTTGTAAAGCCAAAAGTTAGCTCTATTCAATAAAATAAAAAACAAAATATCTGTTTTGACCGCACTGGTCATTTTCAACGTGTTCGGATACCTTGACAAAAAAAAATTCCTGTAAAAATGGTATACTTTCAATATCAGCTAAAAGTAAAAGTATAACTAAATGAATGTTTCTTTTTTAATAAGTTGGAATTCAGCATATTATTAAATTATTTTATGGTAATATACACTCATGTCCATAAATTAAGGATAATTCAGAATCACACAGAAATTGAACTCTAAAATAAGAATTTCACCTGTAGAATTATCACACACATCTTGAAGAAGAATATGCAAATCACATTAATCCACCAGATGGCGCGCACAGTACGTCACAATGACGAGAGTGTAAGAGAGGGGTATATAAGGAATGGTGGCAAAGAAGTAAAATTGTTCACATGCGCTTTAAAAGCCTTTCAGTGCAATAACCACATAGTTATGGCACAAAGGAAGCATTTGGATGATTTTTTACGAGATATAATTATCAGACGACTGGAATGTGGACGTACCCAGCTGGAAGTATCCGAAGAACTTGGAATCGCCCAGAGTTTCGTCTCCAGGCTTTGGCAACGATTCCAAGACGATGGTAATGAGAGTAGATGTTACAGCACAGGTCGCCCCCGAGTTACAACGCCGAATGAGGGCCGGTATTTGGCAGTTACTGCCAAAAGAAACAGACGAAGTACAGCATCAGACCTATCTCGTCAGCTCTCTTCAGCTACCGGTACGACAGTTTCAAGGCAGACCGTGTACAGACGCTTAGGGTACATTGGTCTATATGCATGTAGGCCTGTCAGATGTGTTCCCCTTACCGCAACTTACTGTCGCCTGCGATTAACCTGGAGTAGAGAGCATGCATTGTGGACACCGCAACAGTGGTCTTGTGTGATGTTTTCCGACGAGTCCAGGTTTAGTTTGCAGTCTGATTCTCGCCGGACTTTCATATGGAGAGCGCCAGGTACCCGTTACCACCAAGAGAATACCATTGAACGTTACCGTTACGATGGTGCAGGATGGCTCGTTTGGGAAGGAATTATTCTTGGTTCCAGAACTGACCTGCATGTTCAGAGTGTAACGATGACATCCATATCTATCGGGATGTCATTCTGGAACAACATATACGTTTGTTTTGGGGTGCCATGGGTGCTGAATTTCTGTTTATGGATGACAACGCCCGTCCTCACCGTGCAAACATTGTAGACGAATGCCTTCAATTGGAGGATATCACCCGTATGGATTGGCCAGCATCCTCACCGGACTTGCATCCAATAGAACTTGTGTGGGATATGCTTGGCCGACGAATTGCAGCCCGTCAACCCCCTCCGACTTGTCTACCGGAACTTCGGAGGGCATTGCTTGATGAGTGGTGTAATATTCCCCAAGATTAGATTGATAATTTGATACTCTGCATGCGTAGGCGTTGTAAGGTCTGTATTGCCTCGTCCGGGAGACATACTCCGTATTAACTATCATACTAACCAGGTTATACTGTTTTTTGTAAATAGGTTCTTTTTCGAAATTTGCTCCAGGGAGTAAAAATCGCAATTTTTATTAATTATGTCAAACATATAGCATCTTTTTTGCTCTTTACCTTTTGTTTACTAAATAGACTTTACAAATAAGTCAAATTTGTTTTGCTTCTGTCTCTTTCTTTGCCTGAACTTCATTATCCTTAATTTATGGACATGAGTGTAAAAGATGCCTTTTCATTGGTTTTTAAACAATGAATCGGAATCGAGTATATTTAAATAAAGAAATGCCACATACTACTTCCTTATACAGCAGAGAATCTTTGAAACTTTTTGAAATAAAAGTGTAAGGGGCTTTCATATATGAATTTGCTAATCTCGGGAAAAAATCTGTTTTAAGAGAAACGATACGCTCACGTGATTTTATTCTGTTTGCTATGTGGGTACTTTCCTGCTATTTATGGAACTTTTATTCTAAAAGAAGAAAAAACGTCGCATAAGTCCATCAAGTCAGTATCAGCCTCTCAGTTACCGAACAGTTCGTAAAATACATGTTTGCTCATTCAGAAATCTGAACGATGATCATCATGCTGTGAGTTTTCCCTCCGGAGCATGATACGTAGGTCCAGATCACGTGCCGTATACAAATTCTTTTTCCTCTTCATTTTCGAAACAAAAAACGGTGCAGAAAGTATGATAAGCTCAGATATTGTACGATAACCAATGAATGAAAAAAATGTGTGTTGAGTTTCTCAAATAAAGTTACTAGAGATAAAACTATCACCATTGGTACTTTACTTTACAGCAATTTGATTGGAAAATACTACACCCACTATTTTTGCTCTCATAACGACATATTTGAAAATACAGTATATTTTTTTAAAATCAACTTACATATGGCTTTTGAATTTTATGTAAATTTTTGATGAAAAAAAGGATTGGTTTATATTTGAAAATATGCCATATTATTTAAATCTTTTAATTTTTAATATAAATACTGTCAACAATTTAAAAGAGAAATATATTATAAAAAAAATTTTCAACTCTATTTCTACCAGAGGTGTCAAAATATTGTTTCAGAAGCTTTGACTTGAAATTATTTCGCGCACACGCGCTGGATCCTATTTATTTAATTCTTTCAACTTTTTAATCGGTTTTCATACCGAGTTTAAGATAATAATGAATATCCTATAAGTAACTTAAACTTATTTGCTGTATCGTCCTTGTTAAACAACTTCTTAGTAGCTTAAGGTATCCGACTACCCTAAAATTGTGAATTTTGAAAAAAATTGACAGTTTTTCTTATGATTTTATTTTATAGGTCATCTTATTAGCTTTATAAAAATACCAAGTTTATTATTTTCCTTTCATTAGAACCAACACTACAAGTGTTTTAGTAAAAGCAGATGCCATTACTTTAAGCAAAGGTATCATATTTTAAAACGCGTTTTACTTGAAATGTGTTTGTTAATAAATGCTCAAACGGGGACAGCGATTACTCAAAAAGTTTTGAAGATAATGAACTGAAATTTTTCGTGTATGTTCCGTATAATAGTAAAAGTGTTTCAACTTGCAGATTTATCAATCATTGTGCGACGGGTCTATCCGCGTCAATCTTCCATTAACCCTCTTGGATAACTTTGGGCCAGCAATTATTCTATTTCACAGCCTCCTCGGGAAAAACACGAGATAGTGATATGCTAATGAATTCGACTATATAAAGTCTAGATTTAGTAAGAAAGCAGGAGGAGAAGGAATTGCCAAACCAGTTGTAAGTATCATCTACGGATCTCTCCAGCGAGCTTAGCACGTATTAGATAGTAATTGATATTGTTAATCATTGAAATAATCAAAGGGATTATAGTTAGTACCGACCTGACGTTAGTAAACGTTCGTCTCCTTTGTCAATTCTGATAGCTGAGATTATTTAGTAGGGAATATTAGATTTAAAGGTTAGAATTGAATGTTAGAGTTGTGTATCAGGATTAATCTAGGGAATTGAATAATCACTCCAGGGTTTCTACTTATAGTGTGACTTGTTAATTGTATTTGTGTGGTGTTAATAAATATTTGTAATTATGGCTTTCGTTGGTGATAATATGTTTCCTTCCACACCAGGCGCGTCGGGCAATGTGAACCCAGTCCAAGATAGGACTGGACCACGACAATTGTTTTATTAGAAAATTTTTGGTCCCTTATGTTAATATAATCACTGGTTTTTTAAGCAATTTCATATAATATCTAAGATAAATTGCTCTAGTTTTTGTAAAAATTAAAATATCTCTTATCCTGAAGGTTATTTCAAAAATTAACAACAAAGCAACACATCAGAAATGAACAAGATATCAATCATTGGCATGGCCAAGTAATTTTAGCGCGTTTTTCACATGTTGATTTCCTCATTTTTGTGAAAATTTCCTCCAAAATGCAGGTAGATTTCCTTATAAAAAACTTTTTGCAAATAATAAATTTACTAGGTAAAATTTGAGAAAATTTTGTTATAAACTAGCGAAATTCAGGAAAATTTGTAGGAAAATTCGGGAAAACTAAGGGAAAATTTAAAATTGATTCGGCTCATCTAGGGCACAAATGCGACCAAATGCCGAAAACCCGAGGTCAATCGGTTGCTTATTGGCTGAGAAAAAGGTAGGACAAAATATGGAACGAAGACGAAAAAAAATTGCGTCCTAATAGCGCTTTTGTTCCACTACGTGAAATACACGCTAAAAATTAAAAAAATTATTCATAAACTTTTGGTACAGAATGGGCCATGTTTATGTTATTTTTTGTTAATTTTTACCCATTTTTTCCATTTTGTAATAATTATTTTTCTCTTCTTAATTTTAGCATATTTTTCATAAAATATACTAAACAAATCTAAAAACAAAAAAAAAAACAAAAAAAATCCCCTTACCTCGATCTTTTTTTTTTTATAAAGTACTCGAATACTTCAAAGGTTTCTCGAGGAAAAACAGCTATACATAAATTCTTGGTGGAAATAATTTTAAGAAATCTGTTCGGAAATTTGGAATTTTTTAAAGTTTGTTTCATTCTTTAAAAAGCAATACTCCTTTTTTACCAATTGATTTTTTGATTGTTACTAAGTTATACGAGGCTGCTGGTGATAAACCTCGTGATTTTGAACCTCGATCAAGAGATGAAGAAGACACCTGAGCTTTAGCACCACACCTTCCAAACTTCCATATCACGCTAACATAAGGACTTCGAGCCTTACAGATTTAATCTTGCTGCATCAGAGTCTCCATACGTCAAGTATCAGGTAGCAGCAGGATTAGAGACCATGACTCGACAAAGAAAATATCAGCCACATCTTCACATTCAAAACCACTAGGCTACCGTGTGATCACTTTTTCTTTTCATTATCCTTAAATTGTGAAAAAATACGTAATCAATGTGTTATATTCGGATTCCCATTAAATTAACTCTGCAATATACAGGGTAAATCAAAATGAATATAGTGGTTACAAACGGCTATAACTATTTAATGGAAAATAATTTATCGATAAGATTTACGCATAATGTGGACGGAACTTCAAAATTTTGTATACATACGTCATAGATGTTCTATGTAGTTAACTTCCCTTGGTCATACAAACAAGGGAAACGTAAATTGCACAGTCCTTGTTTCTTCTGCGCATGAAGTGAAACATCAAATGTTTACCTTGACATGCTTCGGCTATAGTAAATGCCCCAGCTAGACTAATTCTACGGATTAGATCTTTCAGTAAGACGACCCTATCCCCCCGCCCACACTGGAATACGGTTGTTAGCATATTTTTAAGCGAACATCTTCCAAAGCGTTGGATTGGTCGAAGTGGAGATGACGACGATGTTTTCTGTTCTTGGCCACCAAAATCACCAGACTTGACATCGTATGATATTTTTATGGGATCATGGGAAAGACACACACACACACAGAGTGTATGTGCTTCCCATGCCCAAAATAATTGAACTGAAAGTACGCATTTGTAATGCGCTGCGTTGGTGACTGCTTAAATGTTTCAGAATGTATGTCGTGAAATGGAGTACCACCTAGATCTTGTCCGTATAACCAAGGAAAGTTGCATAGAACATCTATGGTGTATCTATACAAAATTTTGACGTTCCATCTACATTCTGTGTAAATCTTATCAATAAATTCTTTTCCATTAAATAGTTATAACCGTTTGTATCCGCTATAATCTTTTAGACTTACCCTGTATATGAATTTAAATATGGTTTATTATAATCTTTATTTTAATTTAGATTATATTATAATCTAATTTTTATTTCAAGCGTTACACATATGTAATATTTTTAATTTACACTATTAAATAGTTTTGGTTTGTTCTCAAATAAAATAATTCAATCGACAATAACATCTTTGAAAAACTCCATGAAGACTTTCGTTTTACAAATCATAGTTTCGCTATTTTTAGCCTTTGAGATTAAGTCTTACAAAATAATCATATTTTATCGGAACATGGCTCATTTCCAGTATGAATCATTTTAATGAAACAATGCCGGATATTTACATATTACTTTTTCCATTGATGTTAGTATCAAAAATAGTAGTTATGGGGAACAGAAAGAGAAGCAAAATTGTAATTTATTTTATGCATTAAATAATTGGACAAAAAAAAAGGTAAGTGATAAATTATTCTTTATGTCCTGTTATAATTAAAGAATTGTTATAAATTCTTTATATATATGATTCAATGAAACTTTATGTTTGTCTCAACTAATCTACATTTTATGGAATATATGTGTTGTGGCTTAAACTGACACGTCTTTTAAATAGAAACTAATATAGTTTCTTATTTTTAATTAATCATTATGTTGGTTATAGCCAACATAATGATTTATGGATAGTATCACTTTAGCATTTTGTTTCCTGTCCTTATAGTTGCGCCAACGCTGGTTACTATAACAACGGAAAAGAATCATGTGTTTTTAATGAGTTAAATGTGAGTTATTGCAGTTGTAATGTAAGAGATCTGTTTTTGGAAATGCTAAATACTTTACACAGTTCTACAATTGTGAATACTGATTTTTAAATTATGCTATAACCAAAATAAAATAAATACTGAAATGATTCTTATGACAGTCTGATGCTCTAACATGTATTTATATGAAATTTTATATCGAAATATTCAAGAACAGATCCCTGAATTCATCTCATAATAATTTAAAGTATTCCATTATTTTAGCTTATTTCTACACGTTACCATGACAACACATTCAACAAGATCCAGAACAATCATGAGATCGAAATATTGAAAGTTTAAGTAACAATTTTACTGTGATGTTTTTTCAAAGTGATTAATAATGGCGAGAGTATTAATGTAATTAATACTCTAAGTGATATTAATGGTGAATTAAATCAGCTTTCTTAACTATGTACTTATGTACTATGAGTAACATATATTCATGTAACATAATTGATGTATATTATTTCACATATATATTATTTTGCAATTCAATATGAAAAATGTGAATAGAATAAAGAAAATATATGCATGTTTTTTCAGTATTATATGAGATGCGTTTATTTACCCTGCTTGCCTACTATATAATTAAAGCCAACCGTACTTAATGAATAAACTCCAGTCTCGTTCATCAGAGCCGACACACACAGTTTTTTTTTTAATCGGAGGATACGTAAGTGTGGTGAGAATTAAATCCGTGGGCTAAAATAGAATGCAATCAAATTTTAGGTAGCTATAACACTGTTTGAATTTTACTCATTGAATGCCCTTAAAAACTATCGCATCCATAGGTACGTATAATACCAATATTACCTATTGCGACCTTATACGAAACAGAGCATATGGATGTCAATTCAGTGCGTACGACAGATAGGAAATCGGGGTTGCCAACTTGGCGAGTTATAAATAGAGTTGGCGATTGTTGCGATAATACTTAAGTACCCGACAATATTTCAATTTTAAATAAGGATCTGAATCTCTCAGGTAAAAAATTTTGACTAATGTCTTAATAATTTAATAAAACATTTTCTTTTTTTTTTTAAAAAAAAAATCTTTAGAAAAGCGCTGAGAAACATAAAAACAGTTCGTTATCAAAATTAATACTCGAGTGAAAGCAAATATCGTTTTTTCAAGAACACGATAAAAACTGATAAGTTATCAGAAACTCAAAATGTGAAGCTAATGCCATCCTTAAAATATTTTATAGGAAAGAATGATTTCTCTTTTCATGAACTTTGCCATGGTTTGCTTCATAAAATGTTATTTGAAGTTCATCATTCGCTCCTACGCTATTTTAGTGATAGAAATAAAGATAAGAAAACATCTTTGCTGTTTAATTCTTGTTTGAATCGATGCGTCTGGAATTTTTTTTTTCTGTGTCAGAAGAGAACAATTTGGAATTACAACATAATAAATAGAAATAAAGAAGTAATCAGCATTAAACTTTAATAGTATGTTCAATTTTTGCTGCCTTATTTAAATGATTAAAATCTTATGTTTTCTTTTATAAATCTTCTCTCTAATGAAACAATAAATATTTTAAGATAAAATGGAAATTACAGAATATTTCTACATTGTTGTGGGTACTTTGTTTTGAAAAATATATTTACATTCTCATTTTAATCTCCTTTTCAGTTATATTTAATCTGTTAATGGAAGGTGTGTTTTTTTTTATCATTTCGGTAATTTTTAGATGGATTTCTTTCTTTAATCTAGAAATTTTGCACTTATTTTAAGTATTTTGAGTTGAATGTAAGTTATCTGCAAAATTAGTTAAATAGGAGGAATGCAGTTGTATATATTATTTCATTTAGTAAAAGGCTATGACGTAAATATATGCTTTCAGCATTATTAAAAGTATTTTTTACAACTTTATCTTAAAAGTTTTGAAATGAATTGATAAAACATTTTATTCTGGATACAATTATCGATTATTACATCTTTCTTTCTGTGCGTTCAATTATTAGAAAATTAATCAAAACCAAAGTAAAGTTAAATAAGTATTAATTATTAATAATTATTAATCACTCTTTATAGTAATTAATTCAAAAAATTAAATATTTATTAGTATTAATTATTAGTTAGTATAATTAGGATTATTTAAATCCTGAATTTTAATACATTGATATTTGCAGTGACAATGATTCTAAAATCTAACAGTGCCTAGAATATATAAACAGCCATAAGAAAATTATATAATAACTTTAATACGAAATTAAAATAAATCAAGAACTGAATGAGAAAGAATAAACCGTTGCATATATTATTTGTAAGCATATTGCTTGGATAGCATTTATTTTGAAATACGCATTGAAAATCAAAATTTCTATTGAAGTAACTAAGCTTTTTAAAAATACTTTAAAAATTTATATGTGCTTATTTTGAGAATTTTATAATTAATATATCAGTTCATGCAATGTAGGAACTGAAGAATATATATTTATACATATTTGGGTAGCAATAATTATATTTAGATAAGTAAAATTTAATGTGGCTGAAAATTATTTCAAAACTTATAAAAGAGACATAATTTTTTTCTCTCAATGCATTAAAATACTGTGGTATTCACTTGTATTTTATTTTCTATAGTAAATTATTTTATTTTGTCTTGTCAATTCTATTTTCAATGATCGCACATTAATTTCCTGATATTACTCATGCAAATGCACAAAAAGTGAAGTAAACTGCATTTTTAGTTAAGTATGTAGCCGTATTTTTGGAGACAATTAAAAAGAGAAATCGAGTTAATTACTTGAATTAATTACAAGAAAAAATAATTCCGTCCATTGTTAGAATTTCGGATAACTTTAACTTAGAATTTTTTTGTTTTGATTTAAAATAGCATCTACCTGAACGCGAACTTCACTTGAAACCTGGATACATTACACTCTTTTAATCATATAAGGGTTGCCCAAATGCAAAGTGGACACGTGCAATTGTATCGAAATGATTACAACTATAGCAGCGCTAAAGAACAGGGATATAAAGGGAGGTAGAAGGTGTACGCCGCATATGACATGCAATGATGAAACCGTTGTTGATGATAAAAAAAAAACAATCAGTATAAAGTTATGTGATGAGTGATGTATGAGTAAATATCGGAGCAAGGTGCAGTAGTATGATTTCTGATAGTGGAAGGTGAGCTGAATGCATACAATTATTAGCGAATGGGCTATGCTGAGCACTGCTTAGTTCAAATAATTGGTGAAAAAGTTTTAGTGAAAGGTGGCAAACTATACCACATCTCCACGACAATGCTGGCCTAAAAGTCTCTTGTGAAGCCCAGACAACCTTAAAAAATTCGTTGAAAAGTGTTGGAACACCCACCGTACAGTCCGGTTTTGTCACCCTGAAACCTTTCACACTTTTTCTACTTAAGAGAGCATTACATCTCCTTTCGGATGATGAGGTGAAGGAAACTATGCAAGACTTCCTCGAGAATCAACCACAATCTTTCTACACCGAAGACATAGACATACTGTCGGAACAATAAGACCTGTGTTACAACGCCCAAGGCGATTTATTTTAAATTCTTTTGGGCAACCCTTATATTATACAGTTTTCTTCAAATTAGGGATTGTTTTTTTTCTACCCCCTCGGTTCAATTGATCTGGGAAAAAAAACTATGTAATTCACTGAAATATAAACTTTACTTCTAATTTTTGTTTCATATGAGTCTGGCTTCTTGCAAACGCTGGATGTGTAATAGTTACGCCAATTAAGTTAAACATCCAATTATTTAAAATATATATATAGATCACAATTTCAAACTGAAAGACCAAACGTAAATCACTGTTATTTCTTCACTTTTTGTGTGAGATGTTAATGATTGCATTGAAAAAATTCTTAAGTTCATACTGTAATATCCGGTGAATAACGCTCACCCCTTTTTTTACGAAGTAACCTGAAATGTACGTGAGCAACGTCCTTATGTTTTGAAAACATTTAATCGAGGTATTATCTCAAGATTTTGAAGAAATAGTATATTTCTAGAACTTTTGCCCTTTACGTTGTTTAAGAATATAATTTCTTTTAAATAAACAGTATTCTGAGCCATGTAGAAGTCTAATTGTTTTTTATGCTCATCTCTTTTTTTTTTTTTGAAGCTATAATTTTTATGTACTGTATTTACTCGAATCTAAGCCGCACTATTTTTCTGTTGCCAAATCTACTGAAAATCGGATGCGGCTTAGAATCGAAGGCATAACATTTTTTAAATGGGGGAAAGGAAATTTCCACCCCTTTCAAAAGAAAAAAATTTGCAAAAAAATCCATTTTGGCTATTTGCATTCCCATTTCGCAGTTTATCCAATAATCAATATATCTTAAACATCGTTGTCTGATCACATATTTAAAGTTTTTTTTTTTTTTTTTTTTTTTTTTTTTGTATACGCTTTTTTTTAATCACCTGAACATCAAATATATCAGCAATAACGTCAAGACGAGTTCACTATGACGCAAGTATGAAAATGCATGCAGAAAAATTAACATTGAGAACAAAATCGGAAACACAGCAACGAACACTAAAATTTTGACACGGATGAAACAAATATACGTCGATGTCGTAAGCAAAATCATATAATTTTTGCTTATCAACAGTCTTTAATAATTCTTAAAAATTTTTTTATAAGGAATTCTTTAAAAAAAATATTGCGTAACAAATGCAATGGATGGCACGGAAGACGGCACCGCGTGGGAAAATGGTGACACCGACACCAATTCTGAAGTCAGCTATGTCAATGGGAGTGCAAATCATTTTCGAAACATGATACTGGTGGTTAGAGTAATTATAGATTCATGTATGTATTTGAAAGTTTAACACTGGTAAAATAAATAAATTATTAATTCTTATTATTTCTCATTACAAATTTTTTTTAAATTTCTGAAGTATCGGTTATTGATGAACCTTTTACACATTTTCCCCCCTCAAAAACGTGTAGAGGATTTGAGGTACGGCTTAGAATCGATGGAGGCTTAGAGAGATTCGAGTAAATATAGTATATATATATATATATATTATACCCGGCATATATAACGCGCACCCGTAAGTTTCGATATTATTTTTTATGTTTAAGGTGCGCGTTATACGCCGGATTTACGGTATTTAATTCTTCTTATATTTGAATATGAATCAAAAATGTTCCTTAAAAATTGTCATGCGTATTGTTACCATGCTTTCAAAAAATTAAATTATAAATATTCCATTTATATTATTATGTTAAGATGTCTCAGACTTACAAAATATGTAAAATAAAATTCTAATAAGAAACATTTGAAATTTTTTTTTTATGATGTGTACCATGGGGGAAAAAATTGTTATAAGTTGTCATGGCTCAAGTCATTACTTGCCATTATTTTCTCGAATCATGCTCACTTATTGAATTCCAGACTCAATTGAGTTCTTTTGACTCACAATGTGTACTTGTTGTATGCAAAGGATCTTTATGCAAAAAATGTATTGATATAACACTGAACAATAATGTGAAACATAACCGTAGTCTAAAAAGTAACGTAATAGCCATAAAAGTTACATAACTTTGCTTAGCATACGAACGACATTCCGGGTTTACTCCTTTGTTGTTGTAGTTGTCGTGTCCTTCTCGAAGGAAAGGAATGAAAGTAGCCAGAGCCTGTGAGATAGGTTGGACTTCTTAACGATAGATGGCAACACCACCTATCTCCACCTCCACAATTTAGGCATAGAACTGGAAAGAAGGGAAATATTCTCCAGCCCCCTGCACTCGTGGTTTCTTCTACGACCGCCCACAAGACTAACGGACCCACTGATTTAACGAGCACGTACTCCGTGTGTACTAGGTATTTGGTGGCATCGAGTCCAAGCCCTCCGGTCTGAAGTCCGATGCTCTAACCACTAGGCTACTCACGGCCTTAGTTTACTCATTTAAAGGTTGAATTTGATTTACATTTTAGTTGTTAGTGAGTGAGCGAATATTAACGTCGCAGTATGTAGCAACACGAGGGCTTTTGGCGATGAACCTCATAATTTTGAACCATGGTCAAGTGACGATGACGACACCTGAGCTGCCCCCCCCACCTCTCCCAACTGCCACACCACACTAACAGGAGCTCGTTTGAGCTCTCGACAGATTTAACGCGCTTCTTTCCCGTACACGGCGGGTCTTCAGCGGTACTAGGCTCGAATTTATGACACGACGGCCGCCAGTCCGTTACCTTGACCACTAGGCTACCGCGGTCATACATTTTAGTTGTTAACAGGAATAATATTGCAAGGCATTATTCAATTACATTTAAAATTGTGTTATGTTATATCAATAAAGTAAAATAATTAATTTTATTAATCCAAATCTCAATGATAGAAGAAATTTAAAGTTACCTTTTTGGATATAGTATGATACTACGGCTAATGAGTGAACATTAGCGTCGCACTTCTTTGTTACACTTCTTTTGACGACGGACCTCATAATTTTGAGCCATGGTCAAGTGACGAGGACGACACCTGAGCTGTCACCCTACTCCTAACTTCCACAGCACACTAACGGGAGGACATTAGTATGACTGCGGCAGCCAAATGGTTACAGTGGTGCCGGCAGTATTTCTATCGAACCATGGATTCGAGCCCATCACTAAGACCCGCCATATTGAGGGGCGAATGCATGTCTTAGTCCTGGCGTGACGAAGAAATTTGGGGAGTTGAGTGCCCATTCAGGTGTCCTTCTCGTCATTTAACAGTGGTACAGAATTGCGATGTCCACAGCCCTCTTGCAACTCCTGAATGTGAAGTTTATAAGCAATTAATCAATCAATATTTTCGATACAACTTTAAAAGTTCTTTCTTTACGTTTGTGTGTTTCATAAAATGTTTTCTTTCTCTTCAGGATTAAGATAGCTTTTTAACAACAAATGTTTAAAAAGTTACAATTCCTCAATGATGACAACGCAAATAACTAGAATACTTTCATCCGTGCTTTTTATGAATTAAAAAAAAAAGAATGATCATATTTTTTAAAACTTAACTAAACGCAAGATAATGGATATATTCTGAAATTTTACCATCAGCATGTTTATATAAAATCGAAAAAGGTACATGATGAGTTATAATGATCAAAATGTTTTTAAAGCTAATACTGATTCTTTTTTTGCAGATATGAACTATTAGAATTACCCACAAACAAAAAGAGAATTATTCAAACGATAAACTTCATTTTACTTCCACTCTCAGGCAGATATTCAACCTTACTTCCGAGATGTTTAATTTTACTGGCGACAAAACCATTTCCTTTCGCGAATTTAGCCAATTCCTTCCTCCAGGCTGGCATCGCGATGACCAGCGCTTATTGCGTAATCGACAAGCAATTTTCCACTTCACCTGATCAGCTGCCTCTTCTTTTTTCCCCTCTCCCTCTTTCTTTTTTCTTTTCTTCTTTTCCCCTCCTCTTTCCCTTCCTTGCACGCCAGAACCAGGACCCACACATGCAATCTCTCTGGCGTACTGCATTCCTAACGGAGTTTTCTTTTATTACGGGATGTGGACCAAAATAAAAGAAATAAAGAAAATGAGTGAGAGGTTCTCAGTAATGTTCCCCTACACATGAAATGACCGTCACTAAGTTCTTTTGGAGATCGTATAACTTTTGGAAGATATCTCAGTAACAGTAGGGGCAACATTGTGAAGAGAGAGCTGTGCTTTCATGCAATAGTTCTATCATGGTGACTAAAAATTTTCTTACAGACAATTTTTCCTACACAGTTAGCTAAAATGTTCCAAATTAATTTGTATGTAAAAAAATTTTACTCATTTTGTGTTTCTCTCATAATCTTTTATCATCAAATTTAGGCATAGGAAATGTGGATGTACTTTACGGATGCAAATACAACAGTTTCTTTTGAAATGTAATTACTTTTCTTAATTGCTATCCTTTTCTCAACATTCTTTTAAAAAGAATGGATACATTATGAAGGATGACTCACCTATTCTGGACCACTAGATCAGGGGATATTTTAAAACTTTTTTGGTCTATAAATGCCCTTGTTAGTATAGTAAACGCCATAGTCTTTTCTTAGATATGTTCCTGGTTCCAAGGGTCTTTCCTGAATACTCTTGATTTATTTATACATTTATTAGCTGGTATATCCGTTCTTCTCGCGGGTGAATTGAAGAATTAAGCATTACAGATTATAAAGGATAAAGAAGTTTTTAATGAGTTATTTTTACGTGAATTGCAAATGTAACAAAAACCAGGCTTTTGCATATCTCAACTGAACAAAAATACCCCATTTGTTAAATTTTAAGTCTGTAGATCTAATAACTGATAAAAGGGATTATTTTTTTATTTATAACGCCCCGTAACTCTCCTGTGGGTTCGATTTTTGAAAACAACTTTCTAAGCTGATCTCTGCACACCAAAAGTAACACATTGCTGTAAATTTTGTGTAATAAACGCTTAAAATAGTGTAATACGTTCATATTACTTTCTGTTGTATTTATTTTATGTTAAAATTGTATTATTCGCAAGCAACGCCGTTCCTTACATTATAATGGCGATACATTGGAAACATAGCAAAATGTTGGCATAATTTTTGACGATCATATTGGCAACTTGGCGATTTATTGAATGGTGTAGAAATTGATATGCTGTTGCGCCACCTGGAGGGGAGCTGCAACAAAGAGGATAGCACGAAGACCTTCTCCACAAAAAATACGTATACATGCAATTTTCAAAGTGATCGGTTGAACGGTGTTGGAGTGAAGCGAGGTCATATATACAAACATCCATTTATATATATATATATAATATATATATATATATAGAGAGAGAGAGAGAGAGAGAGAAAAATAGATAGATATTACAAGATAGTTGTGTATTCAAGAATATAAAAATATATATGTAAAGAATAGTATAAACTAACATTAGATTAGGGAGGAACGAAAATTTCTCTATCAAAACCTATGTATACGGAAAAGATACTCTATGATAAATAGATAAAGGCAAAAATTAAATAACAAATTAATTTTTGTTAAGTACTGCCATAAGGGTAATGAAGCTTAGGTATTTGAGCTTTATTTATGATATAAAACCAAAGAAAGTTTTGTCAAAGATAAACATTTTAGTACATTTTACCATTTATTATGAGATGAGGACACACACCAAATATACACGTCAGGTACATTGAATAGTTTCAGTACTAAATTTAAAAAAATAAAAGCCTGCAACCAAAATTACAGTGCGATAAGGCACTGTAATTTCGGTTGCAGGCTTTGTAAAGTTTGTAAACGGCTTGAATCGGAATGCGGGATCGATGGTGCTGGGAAAGAGAGCTAGGTTATACAAAATATTGCTGCACTACTCAGTACTCACCAATCAGTAATCACCCCTTTTGATTATTTATATTGTAGAAAAATAATTATTTTGAGTTTAAGATCATGTAACCAAGATTAAGTCATTTTCCATTTTTTCTTTTGAAAATTCAATCCTCTTTGTGACAATATTAAAAATTTTGAAATAAATTTTAATAATTTTTTTCCGAATCTCCATATTGTAGAACAATGGTCCCCAACCCCCGGGACTCAGACCAATACCGGTCCGTGGATCAAGTGGTACCTGGTCGACCAAAGAAAATTAAATTGTTTCTATTTTATTTAATGTGGTTTATTTCTCTCGGGCTTGTGCGACTTTCTCACTTTATATTCATTTTTTTGCTGCAACAGTATTTTATTCTGAAGGCATGTTTATATACAATTAAATAAAACTTTTTAAACTGAAACAATCTAAAATACAAACAATCAACGACTCCTCTTAAACGGGTGGCGATAACATTATCAAACGTTGACCGGTCCGAGGCGATGAAAAGGTTGGGAGTGAGTGAGTGAATGAATATTAACGTCGCAATTCAGCTACTCGAATGCTACTGATAACAGCCCTCGTAATTTTAAACCTTGGTCAAGTGACGAAGACTACACCTGAGCTGGCATCCCCACTCTCCTAACTTCCACACCGCACCAAAAGGAGGACGATTCAGTCTCGACATATTTAACATGCATCGCCCCTTTACATGGCGGGTCTTCAGCGGAGCTAGTCTCAAATTCATGACACGCCGGCCACGAGTCCATTACTTTGCCCACTAGGCTACCGTAGCTTAGGGATTTTGATACAGGGTCCACTCAGGACTGGCTACGCTAGTGACCGCAATCCACCCTAATTAAGTACACTAACATTTATGCTTCTTTCTCAGCTCAAAAAATAATAATTTGTTAATAATTATATGCCAAATTTGCTACTAAAATCCCGAATTATACAGCTATATAAACGTATTTAACACGTAAAAATTTGCTTTAAAATTTTTTTATTAAACTTTCATTGTAAACAGGGATATTATAGTATTACATAAAAATTATAAACCATATTGCGTTATTCTTTATGATAATTTAATGAACATTATCGAAATATTTACCACAAATTTTTAAAGAACAAACCTCAAGAATAAATCGTCTATATTTCGAAAAAAATATTGTTGTGTGATTTTTTTTCTTTTACTCACACAAGCTCAGGAATTCCGTGAGTTGTTTTCACTAATCCTTAGGTTAAGAATCCGCTGCTCTAGATCAATAAAAATTATACTATAAATGATGGATTTGGTGTTTTTTAAATTCCATTCGATTATTAATCTTCCTGTTTAGCCCTATATTTTATTATGTTGGGAAATAAAAATACGCAAATATGTATAATATCTTTATATCTAAACATTTGATTTGATTTTTGTCAATGCCACATTCAAAAGCAACTTGAGGGCTATGAACAATAGACTTTGTTAATTTGAATCTCGATTAAATGACGAGGACGACATCTGAGCTGGCACCTCACTCTCCAAGTTTCCACACCAGTATGAGGACTTTTGAGCCTCGACAGATTTTATGTGCATCAGGCATTTCACACATCGAATCTCCAATGACACCAGGGCTTGAACCCACGACTTGATAACGCCGGCCATAACTACTCAGTAACTGCAGCAACTTTTTATTTGTCAAAGATGCTCTTAAATAAAAGAGAGACAATACTATCTTTATAAATTAAAATACTCTTTTCTTTTGCATTTTTCTTTTCGATTTGTTAGGTTAAAAGATAAGTAAATCTTGTATTAGTAAAATGTATTGAAATAAAATTAAATGCATTTGTAATCAGGAAGGAAAACAGAATAAAATGAAGTTCTTTTGTGGGAAAATTCTTATTAGAAGTTGTCCGCAGTTCAGGAATAATCCCATTGTTGTGGTGTGGAAGTTTGGAAAGTGGAGTGTCAGCTCAATAGTCACCCTTGTCAACTTACTGATGTCCAAACGTCGCACTTTGAAGCTACACTGGGGCTATTTACAATGGACTCGGTAATTTTGAGCTGCAGTTAAATGAGAAAGATCACACCTGAACAGGTACCCTGATCTTCAGATTTCCACACCAAGCAATGTGAGGATTTTGAACCATGACAGATTTAACACGCATCAACCCATCCACATTAAAAGTCTTCTGTGGCCACAAGACTTGAATCCACGATAAGGCCACTCATGAGTTCACGACCATCACCTCTACCGCGTCTACTACCAGTATTCAAAATTACGAGGATAATGTAACACACTAAGCGCATAAAATGTTGAAAGAATGATCAAGGTTTCAGTCATTAAAACACAATAGTGTAAAATACTCGAATTACAATCTGTAAGCTTCTTTTATTCTCATGATATGACGCTTAATTTTACCTTTAGCAGTATGGATATTCTCTGTGAACCTGTTTCTCGAAATGAAAAGAAACTTAAATCTTAATTTATTAATATTATTTTTATTCACGAATCATTTGAGAAGACTGTAGAGGAAAATATCTGGATTGTAAAATGAAAGCAGATCATGAAAAAAAAAATGCTCATTAACAACGAAGAAATAATTTTATTGAAAATAATTTATATTTTAATCTTTTGCATCAAAATCAGCAACCTGCTTCATTCTTTTTGTACAGTCAAGGCGACCGCACGAAAAAAAAAAAGAAGAAAAAAAACTATTAAATTTGCCGTTGTTTACCAATTCCTGAACTGTAACCGCGGCGTTCCGAAACTAGCGTTTTCTCAACACCAGTAAAAAAAAAATTCGAGATAATATTCGTCTGTTTAGAGAAACCGTAGGTAGCTTGTGTAAATAACCACCAAACCTTAAAATGATTTCTAAAAGTAATAAGAATTAAAGTAAGTAGATTTTGACTGTGTTGTCTTTCTCACAACTCAATATTTTGTAATGTCATTTTGCCTTTAAAAATGAAACTAATTCCTACCGCTGTTTGGAAACGTCTTAAATCAACTAAGTATTTTTTTTTCCTACTCATATTGTGTACTTACTGCTATAGGGATGCTTTTTTTTTCTGTTGCATAATTCCTTTTTGCATCTTTTATTTTAATTGTTTTTATTCAGGTTAATACGTAATGGAGGTTTAATCCGCTGTTTTTGCACTTGTTGGAATAAATGTCTTCTGAATGCAAATGTGTGGGTTCTCACGTGATACATAGAGAAGAAATTTTCTCATTAGTCAGTTTAGTAAAGGCGTGGTTTTCAAATTAATTTCAGATACATTTAAAACATTTTTTTTGACTATTTGCGGACACATATTTATAATAGTCAAAAAGTTAATAGCACTTTACACACACTTTGAGCTGTCATATTAATTCAACTTAATTGACATACTTTTTTATACTTCAAATTATTTTTAAAAATTCAATATGTTTGTAAAGGTGTATTAAAGCCATAGATTAAAATATCATTAGCTTTGTGATATATATAAATATTAATTTATCACTTCATATGTGTTTACTTAATAAATTAAGCATAATACATTGCTTGAAAATTGTAGATTTTCTCATGTATTTTTATTTTTGATTCAGAATTTTTTTAAAACTATTTTAAAGAGTTTATTTTCCAATAAGTGTGCAGGTATTTAAATTTTTATGCACAAGATGTTATTTTATTTAAATTTGTGTGGTTTAGTTTTAAAAAGGGGTTGTTAGCTTTTCTTCCTATTATCTAGCAGTGAATGTCTTTAATAATATATTGTGTACTGTTATACATTGAGAGGCTTATCAACTGATGCATTTTTAACGAATTTAGCTTTTACATTCAAAATTCAATTATGCATATAATTTGATTTAACAGAACAGCTTGAGGTGAAAAAATGGAGTGCGATAGGTGGTTGCATTGGCTTGCTTTCTGTTTAATATAGCACTTGAATTGTTATCAGAGATCGATATTAGAGGAAATATTTTAATAAATCTGTTCAAATATTGGTTTATGCTGATGACATTGGCATTATTGCCCGAACAGCACCAGCTCTTAAACAGACATTTATGGCACTACAACAAAGTGCTAAAAGAGTTAACTTATCTGTAAATGAGAATAAAACTAAATATTTACCTTGTTTAACATCTGACTTACAATTTAGTCTGATAGATATTAGCAATTATAAATTTGAAAAAGTTAGCAATGTTACTTATGGGGACAGAGATGAATAATAAAAAGGAGCTGGTTCCAGAAATTAAAGAATCATTGCTCCAAGTAGATGTTTTTATGCCCTGAAGAGGAATTTATAATCCAGGGTTTTCAAATTAAGAATTAAATTGCTTCTTTATAAAAGTCTTATAAGATCTGTCCTAACTTATGCATCAGACTTGACCATTGACTTTATGTAATGAGGAAGCTTTGGGAATTTTCTGGACAAAAATCTTACGCTACATTCTTGGTGGGATCCAAGTGAATAGATCACGGAGAAGATCTTAGAACTCTTCAAAATTTACAAACAACCTGATAATTGTAAAATTCGTCAAATTACAGAGACTTAAATGGGCTGGTCATCTGGCTAGAATGAATGAAGATCATTGCTGCAAGAAAATCTTTCTAGAAAAGTCCATGGGTAATAGATCTCAGGCAGACCCTGTTAAGATGGATTAACTGTGTTGAAAAAGATCTAAATATTTTAAAGGTCAAAAACTGGAAAACAGTAGCCAAGAGTAGAGATGCTTTGAGAAAACTTATGTAGTAAGTTAGGGCCCTCCCAGTGCTGTCAAGCCATTGAAGAATCTTTTGCATTGCTTTAAATCATTTTATTTCTGAAACTGCCTAGTAATATCTAGGTACTTGCATATTATCACAACCTGTCGGTGATATTTTTGAAACAAAGCACGATTGCCATTTCAGTTCAAATAACATACGAAATTAGGGTTGCCAACTCGGTGATTTATCTTGAACGCTTACGGGGGGATTGTTACGAAAATGCATATCTATAAGAAAATTATTGATAGATGAAATGGTTATGATCATTTTACAAACTATAACTGTCACATATGGCACAAAAATTCTATGGCTGTATGAATTCCATATTGTAATGTACCAATTTTGTATTGTGTTGTATTTTAATAATTTTGATATTGCAAAACAAATTTGTCTTGAGTCTTCAAGATAGTGAAGCAATTAACACATTCTAATGATGAAATTTGGTCAATGTTTTGACCAATTGTCTTTGTGTTATTTGTTGTTGGCTCTTTTAAATACAAATAATGAAAATTACCGAAAGTTTTAATATTTTTTAAAAGTTTCATTTAATAATTTTGTTTCTGGATTATAAGTTTGCATCATGCTTCTCATGTTGAAAGGATCATTCATAAATGTTTTAGGAATATTGCTTGCCATTCACTTTTGACTATTTTTCTGGGATCATCGATTGTTATGGATTTGCACTCGGAGCTATTTTCAATAGACTAAATGTGTTGGAAAAACATCAGAAGATTATATTGTAATATGTTAATAAGTATATATGCAATATAGTTGTCCTGTATAGTTGTCCATATCTTCCTGTAACAGAATAGATATGCTTTGTGTTAATTGAATCCTTGTTGTAAGAATCATATTGATAATCCAAATATTTGACTTTAAGCACATCATAATTGATAGTATGAGCACTTGCATATTAACATCACTGCAGCTAAATTATGTGAATCGCATGAATTATGTTATTTTTTGCCAAAATCTGTTTCTTTTTCAAATAGAGTAAATAAGAAACTTTTTTCATTTTGATACCATAGTGCAAAATTTGCTGCAGCATCACTATTATGTAAGTACCATAGTATGTTTGTGCCAAAAATAACAAATATGTACTTCCTCTGATGAAATTGGGTTTAATTTCGCAAAGATTCTAAAAAATTTTCTCAAATTTAAGTTAAAAAAAAATAATGAGATTTATTTTATTGAATTTTTTTCAGAGATATTTAATGTACATTCCAATTAAAAAGAGACTGCGACAATTTTCTCTAAATATAGTATTTTCCCAAAATTTGAACAGCACAATGATGTTTAGTATTATTAGCCAAAAGTTCGGTTTATTATTGGAGCTAAAATACTGTCTCATTCTTGTACCAAGTCATATGAGCGCAATCACTATTTTTCTGCTGTGTTATGATTCTGTCCTATGTTATAAGGGGAAGGTCCACTGTACTTGTATCAGCTGTCATTTTTCAAGGAATGAAATGCATGAAACATTTAAATAAATTTTATTATGTAAATATATGTGCAAAATGTAGAAATTTTAATTGGATCTCTGAGTTTTGCAATAGTGTGAAATTACATTAATGATTGGAAATTGCACTTATTTTTTTAAGTGCTAATAACACAGAAATAAAATTTCAATTTTTTAATGCATTATGCTTGGAATAACTTTCTATTTATTTTCACTTGCATAAAGAATTGTAGTTCATTGGAATTTTATTTTAATTAAAAGAATTTTTCACGTCACCTTTTTTTTGCAAAACATTTAAAAAAGATTTCTTATTTTAATTTTTTTCTTTTGGCTTCTTTATTTTTGTAAAAAAAAATATTTTTCAGAGCTGTAATTGTTTTTCATATAGTGCTTTATAACTTCTACCAAACATCATGCATCTTTTGGAAATTTTTAATTTTATATTTATGTTTCAAGAGTTGGGAGAATTTTAATCTTTCAAGGGGCAGAGAAAAGGATTATAGTATGGGTTATACCTGTTTTGCATGTCCTGAGTGACAGTGGTTCTAGTGTCTTTATTGTAAAGGATACTGTTTAAAATAAAAATTACAAATATTTACCATTGGTGTTTACATTTAATCTATTTGATGCTGGAAAGGGTACTTGCATATTATCGCAATAATCACCAGCAGTAAAGATAACTCACCAGGTTGACAACCCCAATTTTGCATGTGTTGTGTGCTTTGTTTCATATAATGTCGCCAATAGGTTGTGACAATGCGGAAATAACCTGAAAAGTATTAGTTTGATTTATTAGAAATTTTACTTTTTAATATGTTTATGCATATTGGTACTAATGTTCATTTATAAAAAGTAATTTCCTCGGACAGTCCACCTTACCCTTTAAATCAGAACTAGTATCTTGTATATTCTTTTTATGTTTGTGTATTGTTGATTTTATGTAATTTCTAAGATTAAATTTTTTTTAAAGAAAAAAAATCACCATTTCTAAAATAAAATATTTTAAAGAATTTTTTTGTTTTATTATGACTTTTTAGGAGGCAAAATGCTTTTTCTTATTTCATATGTTCTTTTATAGATTTAGAATGAACTTAGCCAATGTTAATGTTTGTTTTATTTAAAATATACTCTTCATAATGAATTCATTGGTTCATGCAATATCTGTTACAAATAATCTTTTTTAAAACATTATTAGTAAATTTTTGCAATTTCTCTTTTAGGGTTTTTCCTTGCTTCACTATAACTAAAAAAAATGTCGGGTTCAGTAAGCACTTTAGAAAGGATCAAGCGGGCCAGTGAAGAAAAATCAAACTGTTTACTTTCTTCCAATAGAAGTCCAGAAAACACAGAAAGGTAAGAACATTAAATATGAGCGTTTTTCAAATTTGTTCCTTTATACTACAATGTTATAATATTTCAGGGAAATGGTAATTAATATTTATATAATTTCCTTTAAATAGTTTTAAATGTCAATGTGCAAAATTTTTAATATAATGTATAATTTATTCTTTTAAATATATAAATGATTTTTACAGTGGCGTAACGGGAAAATAATCCCCCCCCCCCCCGCAAGGTAAGATTTTGGGCCCCAAGCCGTATCTTACAAAGAATGAAAAACCAATTGTATTTTACCTTTACACATCACGTAAAAAATATTTAAACATTAAACTTATAACTGAATACAAAATCAACCTCAATCTGAGTAACTAAAGTAAATAACGTATAACATTAGAGAGTATTTATTGTATTTATTAAAATGGAAAATCTAACAACAGTTGAAAGATAACTTGGTAACTTAAATAAAAACAATACACTAAGACAGACACGAAAACTGTAAAGTAATTTTTGATTTCAAATTATTATGAAAGAAAAAGGTATCGCTTACCTTCGTTTCTGAATCCCAGGATGAGCTTGATCTAAAGTTCAATTATATTGTAGCATAAATACTGACACTCTTAAAAAGGAGAGTTCTTTGTATGATGCAAAAATGATTTAATGAAAAAAGAAATAACTAATGCGTTCCGCGTCCTAAGACAAAGACACAACTACTATTACTAATGCAGAACTTAGAAGAAAATTTGTTCCCTTATATCTGTATCTATGGGAGCACCTACATAATGCGCAAAATCACTTCTATTCAAGTCTGTTTCTTTGTTTTCATCTTCCCACTCCTTTTCTTTAGATAGAGAATCCTTATTAGCTGAATTGTCCAAAACTGTGTTTTTTCTTGTGAGTTCATTTTCACTTCCATGATTTGTTCATCAGATTCCCTGGCATCACTATTACTAGCACTTCCACAAAATTATGTACTTGCAGACTTTAAAAAGTTGTCCAATTTTGCATATTTGCTATATTATACTCCTTTTCCTTTAATACCTTTCGTTTTAGAAAAAACAGTTTTTTTCACTCCATTTCATTTTAGGTTCCGTGTTTCTTGTTGCATTAACAAAATATCATTTTTTGAACCAGAATATTAAATTCCGATAAAAAAAAACAGTTCTAATATTGAAAGTACGAAGTGAGATGTAAATGTTTTAATAGTATAAAGGAACATACTCTATATTTAAGTGCATTGAATATAAAAATAGAGATGTCTATTCTGAAAGCAATTTTGTGAAACGTTTCGCATTATACTTTATTTGATTGAACACTCGTAAATCTAGACCAAATAATCATTTAAAATGCTCTCTGTATACTTTTCCAAGTATGGTAATAATATTTCACGTGAAAAAAGTATAACAGATGTACGTTATTTACGACTTCGCTGAATGAAAATGAAATACGGAAGAGGGAACAAAATTTGCCAAGAAGTTACTCTGCAGCTTCGATAAAAAGTAAATCATGCCATTTTTTTCTCTCTACGGCTAATGTAAACTAAAATAATCAGTAATGAATTTTTACCTTCTTAGCATTATTCTCCAATCTCTATCTGACTTTTATTTTATCTGCTAGTAACATAGGTTTAAAAACAAAACCCACTAAAGAAAAGCATCTCTTGTCGGGGGGATTACTGCACATCAAACAAAATGTTTTTTGATTTGATTATTGGATCAAAGATATCTAATGAATGTATTAAAGTTTTAATTTTGAGTGACCTCAGATTGCCAATTAGAAAATAGCTTAAAAGTTGGATTTTAAAAAAATATAAAGCGAATTTTGAGAAAATCTACATATAAATGGCATCAGTCAGGCTTTGGGCCTACAAGCCTTTTTAATTTTTTTTTTGTCCTTAGATTTTTGAGTATTTACAATTTCTATTTACTATTCATTGTAAATATATTAAATTTAAATTGTGTAAATTAGTGGCATGCTTTAATAACCTTGTTGAAAGTTAAAAAATGAACCTACCAATTTAATAATTTTGGATAGCAATTACAAATTTAATAGGTTGTATATAATTCTTACCCTCCTTCCACAATATGGTAATTTGAAAGTTGGAAGTATTTGATTTTTGCATATTATCAAAATCTGCATACTTTGGTCAGCAAATAAAATATTGTATAAATATATATTACCATTGTTCCACTGTTTTCATAAACTTTTTATTTGTTTCAAAGGTTTCTGAATTATTTTAATGTCCAATTTTTTTTTTGTGTGTGTTATGGTTCTGATGTATATGGAGTCTTATTTATTTATTTTGTATTGTATTCAAATCCTGCATTAATAGATTTAAAACAGTTTTAGTTTTAAATTTTTGTTTAATTTTTTAAGATTTTCTCTAAAAATTTTGGTAATAGAGCATGTATATTAAATTATATTTAAGTACCTATTTAATTGTTAAAATTAAATTTGTATTTTAAGTTAAAACTTTAGTTCTGTCATTAGTGTGCATTTTTATTAAACTTCTTTTTTGAAATGATGGATTTCATCTCTTTGCCTGAGTTATATTTCATTATACTGCTGTTATTCAGAAGGGGAAAAAATAATTCACATTTTTGTTTTGTTTGTTCTTATTGTTACTAGCAGTTGAGTTTGTAATCTTCATTAGAAGCTTAATTCTTTTAAATGTTAAATCAAAGTAATATTACAAGGTCCATTTTAATTGTTTTGAGGCTATTATATTGTGCAAGTCTCATGATGTATTGATTCATGTGAAGGAGGGAGAAGTATCTTAAATAAGCTTCAAAGAAAATAAGTACTGTAAATGTTATTTTCAGAAATGATCTGTAAAAAAATTATATAAATTTACATGGAATGTTGGGCATATTTCAATCAAATATATAGCGTGGAAAGAGTTAGTTAAATTTATCTAATGATTTAAAATTTAACTGTATTACATCATGAAAAATATTTTATATGAAATGGTTTAATTGTATCTCTTTCAGTTCCATTGGGGATAATGAATCCTGGGATTCTGTGTACAAGCCAACCACTGTATCATTTAGATATGAAAGTCAACCTGGTATCAAGAGATATGTCCATTCACTGAAGCATTTACTACCTGTTCGAGTTAGAACAGGGTAAAATTTTATATTTATTATATTATGAGAAAATCTTATCAAAACTATTTAATTGTTTAAAAACTTTTACATCTAAGTAAAAACTTTATTTTACTTAGATGTAAAATAAAGAGATTTATTTTTAAAATGAACTAATTTGAGTTTCATTTGGTTTCAAAATATAATAGACATTTTTCATTAAGTTTTCTGGGAATGAATTTTTATCTGTAAAATGCTCCTTAACATTTTCTATGTTTTAATGAAATATAATTAAATACTTATTTAAATGAGAAAAATTCATATTTAGTTTAAAGTCATATTGTCTTGGGTAAATTCGGTTCATTTTGTTTTTTATCAATAGGGTATTTTATATCAAAATAAACAAATTTCTGTAAGGAAAATAATAGTTGATATATTTCTATTTAGTGTGATATTGCATTCCATATAAAAATTTAATCAAGTTTTTAGAAATTAATATTTTTAATTAGATTCAAGATATATATTTTATAACTTTTGTAAACATATTTATAATTTTTTTAAAGAAAAGTCAAATAGAATTACTATTTACATTTTTATACATTTACGAAATGAACATTAATGAATTATAAAAATGAAGGGAATATGAATATATATCCTTCCTTTTTTTTTATTATTTATTTTACAAGCACAAAATTTTGAAAAATAAAATGAACTGTAACCATATTTTTTTATGTATCAATTAAAAATATAATCTTGTTAATCGGCAAAAGAAAAAATTTTTTAAGGTTCAATCTTTGAATAATTTTATTTATTTTAATTTGACATATTTAGGTTGTATTGTATGTGTCATTTTGATATGTAAGTATATGGGAGGATACAATATAAATGAATTCTTCTAAAGAAATATTTTTTGAAATATGTATCAAAATTAAAACTATATATATTTATATTTTTTCTTTAAGACAAGTATTTTTTCTCAATGGATTTTTGAAATTTAATTAAATTGATGTTTTAAACTTAAAATGTTTGAAGTTTTACTTTTTTATTGAAAAGTAGGATATTTCACCAGCTCTCCAGATGTATTATTCACGAGAGCTCCATGACAACACCGGAAAATTAAACTTTGGAATAATGCACAAAAGATAGCTATTTTTACAGGAACAATTTTGAAACATAAGTGCTCTTTTGTTTCCAATATTTATTCTGAAATATTTAGCTCTAGGGTTCAGTGTTCTGTTAACTGTCTTTCTTTTATTTTTTCTCATTTGTATTTGGATAATTTTTATGCTAGCAATTTTTTATGCTACAGCAAATTTTTTATGTATATTCTTCATTTTTCCTTATATTTATATGAACTTTCTTATTACATGTGGTAAGAATGTTTTTGGAAATAGTTCTATTTTAAACTGAAAGTGTTGAATGATAATATAGTGTTGAATGTAAACAATGATAGTACTATAAAAGTTTTAAATAGTGCTCCTACAAACAATCAAAATATAAATATTGTATTAAATATAATTCTTTTATTAAAGAATCTTGCAGAGTATAAATACTGCAATAGCTCTGATTTAGCTTAATTATTGAAGATTCAAGAAATTGAAATTAGTACAAGAATAGAGAATATTGTTGATTGCTGTGGAAAAATATTTGACTGATTTGTTATATATATATTAATTTTCTCCACAAGTTTGCAGTACAATAGTTCATTGATCATGCGAATGAAATCAGCGCTTCAATAAAAAAAAATCAACATATGCTATATTCTGTAAATTTCAAAAACTATTTCCTATAGATGTGCAAATTTTTGCTTTAAGTTGAGCAGCTTCACTTTTTGTGTCATTTCTCTCTGGACTGTTTTGCTTAAGGGTTTTAATGATGTAGCCAACTTTCATCAAGGATTAAAATTCACATACAAAAAGGCATCTTCTGCTTCATAGCAATTCAAATCTAATAAATTTCTGTTATCTTATAATTTGCATTCAAAATTAAAGGCATCTACTTTGCTAATTCAAAATAGGAATTGCACACTTCCATAACTTGTGCTAATTTCTCATTGACTTTGTTATTTTTTCTACTTATCAGTTATCAAAAATAAGATCATAAAATTATCAAATTTTTGCTCCAGTTAAATTTGTTCTCAATTGAGGATTTTGAGCTAAATTTCTAACTTTTCCAATCCCATTTTAAAAGTTGAATAGATTTAACATTTTCATTTGTTACAAAAATAATTATTTTCTGCTCAACTGAAGTGAAAAACATTGTGTTTATTCATAATACTAGATACAAAATAAATATTTGAAGAATAAAGACTACGAATGATTATGTAAATTTAAATAATTCACAATAATTGTTATTAATGATGTATGTTAAAATTAATGACCATATTGAAAAAATAATCTTTTATTTGATCCATCTTTGCATTATGTATGTATTTGTTCTAAGAAAAAATATTTTTAACTCGGATTGTATTGATAAAATATGTTATAGTAAACTGGCTGAAGTAACTCTTGTTGTAAATGTGAAGAAAAATTCTTTCCTTTTAGAATTTTTTTCATTGTTATGTTAATAATTTTTTATGTGTTGTGCATATCTTTCAAAATATTGAATAAATAAGAAAACAAATCGAGAAAATGTAAATAAATAACTTTGTTAAAAATCAATAGTTTTTTATATTCAATCTAATGTTTCCTGATTTATCTTTAGACCAGGAACTTATATGCCAGTAGATATGACTGGCTGTTGTGCCTTCACTTTCTTTTCATGGATAACTCCTCTTATTTGGCGAACATTCAGAAAAGGATTGTCTCTATCAGATCTATATCATTGTTCACCCTCTGATAGTTGTCACATTAATGGTGCTAGGTAAGATAAAAAAAAAATTTTCTTGTTTTCATTATGTTTAATTCTTAAAGTTGACGATGAGAAAATGGATGTAATTCAAGTTGCCTTATCTTGGGGACAAAACTGAAAATTTAGCGAGTACTATGCTTATGAGTTTAGTGTATGATTATACTAGAATCAGTTGAATGGAATAATGGAAACTGGGGCATATTATATTCAAAAGTCAAGGTTTGGCACTCAATATTGATATATCAGTTAGCTCCGGTGGCTTAGAAGTAGCAAGCCCATTTCGTAAGCCTAAGGTTGTGGGTTTGACCACGGCTGGAGTCGATAGATTTTCTGGATGCAAAAATCGTAGGCACACAATGTCATATAATTATGTGGTGTGTAAAAGATCCCTTGAGTATCAATTTCGATCTGGTACTCTCGACAAAAATAAATCGCAGCAATATTTAGTATCTGACGAGAGCTCAAAGTGCATTAATTCAAGCGCTCAAGAGCCACCACTGAAATGGCTCTCACATTTGGAGACTTGCTGTATCTGCAAAGGCTTAGTTGTAAAAATGTGGCACATTAAAAAAAGTATTGATATCAGGGATATAACTGTCAGGGATATTGCTTTCATTGTATCATAGTTCAAAATTAATGTTCATTACATCTTGTTTTATAACTTTATATCTATTTGTAAAAAGGTGCATATTGTTGTACTTAAATTTTATGTCTTTATTTGCTATTCAAATATATTTCTATACATTGAATAATACTATATTATCCTTAGAATTGGTATTTAATCTCTCAAATTGATTATGAAATACATAACTATTTAGTGCAGTATTTCAAATTTATTGTTCAAAAATATTGAATATTAGCTATAAGATGTTTTGATGCAAACAATTATATGTATTAATTTTATTAATGATAAAATATGAAGTTATTTTTGAGACAATTTGTAATGTTCAAGTGGTTTATAATTAAATAATTGTTATGAATGTGAATATAATACAGAAGAGTTTTAATTCATATATATGTAATAATTCCTTATTTCAATTCTCTTCAGAGAGATATTTTAAAAATTCACACGCACATTTTTGGTCTTGAACTTTCTTAAGATATTATGCAGTACTTAAATCCTTTTATTTATTCACTTAACAGGATTACTGCATTAACTGCAATCTTAGTTTCCACAAAAGTGCCATGTTAACTTATTTTGTAATGAGCTGATGCAATATTGTGGGCTGCAAAGTTAAGTATTTATTGCTGCTAACTATGCTAACAATTGTCAAATTACAGTTACAAGTCCTGGTGCCTCTGAAAACCCTCCCATGTAAAAAGAGTTCAATGCATATTAAATCTGTTACTTCAATGTATACTAATTCCTCACATTTGTGCATTGTGGAAGTTTGAAAAGTGGGATGTTAATTCAAAAGTCAGCCTTGACTCTTGATTCAGGTTCAGAAATACAAAGTTGATCATCAAATAGTCCATACATTTATTTAAAAAAATAAGATGCAGTATTTCATCAGCTTCCAGATCTGACCAGATTACAAAGATAAAAAAACATGCGGTTTTAGAAGTTCTTCGACTTTAAATTTGCTGAAGGCTTTTAGACTGGGAAGGAAAATGCTTTTGTGCTCATCCAAAATTTTGCTTGCATGTTTTCATGTTATCTCTAAAGTATCTGCAATAAATAGATGTAATTGGCATATTTTCTGAATAGATTTGTACTAGAATACACTCAAAATGACATTTGTAAAATTAGCAATTTTCCATTCTATTTATAGCTATCATTTATCTTTAGAGGAATTCTATAATGTATATGAACATACGATTTGTATTTTTTTTCATCTTTGAATATAACTTGTGAACTTCTGCTCAATAATAAGCATATTTTACAAGTTTTTTTTTTATTAAAATTGATTTGAAAGATAATTTAAATAGTTTCACAAATGTGTTACATTTGAACACAACCATTTTAAAATGCAAATGAAATTTTTATTTTATTAGTAAGAAATCAGATTTACATTCAATTTATATTTAAATGAAAAAAATCTCATTTGGCTCTTATTTTTTTATGATAAAATTTTAAGGAATATTATTTATATGTTTGACTAAAGAATTATGCTGAATACATTTTTCTTTTAATTTTAGGTTTGCATCTATATGGTCAGGAGAAACCAAGAAATATGGGCTTCAAAGAACTTCTCTTGCTCGTACATTGTTTCTTTTCATGAAGACTCGTTATATTATATCTTGTTTAATGTATGTTTTGTGCATCTTTTTTGGATTCATTGGCCCTGTAAGTATGGAGGCAAGCTTTATTAAATGTACTATGTTCATGTTCTTCAAAAAATTTAAGTGTCTGTCATAAATGTGCAATTTTTAATTTTGTTAAGTTACAAATTCATTTGCATTATAGTTGTTAGAAACAGAATTTGGAATATATTTTGTATTTTTAAAAAAATAGACTAATTCTTTCTAAAATGGATGTATTAAAAAATATGCAGCAATGAAATTAAAACACAATTTAAATGTTAGAGAGTATTTTTTTAATTTTATAAATCTGAATCTTTCAGATTTTAATAATATTTTTAAAACTTTCCAAAGATGTTGTCATCAACTGCATCATAAACTTTGATGTATGTGATGTATGATGACAGTATTACTGCCTATGTCAAACTTGTTGAAAACTGTTTTGTGTGTGCATTATCATTTGTCATATTTCATCCTCTCTGTGATTTACAAGTGATCAACCATCAAGAACAGTTTTCATTTATAGGTATTTTCAAATTTTATTAGGCAAAAATTTCAGTCATCATGCAGTATCATTAATTTATATGTGCAGAATAATTTTCTACTGAAAATTTGCAGAAATGTATACATTTACAGCCAAGCTCCCCCCCCCCCCCCATTAAAATTATGTATTTTGTTAATTTAATTTTTTTTCCTTCTCATTCACATGATTAGGCAATTAGGTAGAAAAATCTAATCATTGCCAGGCATTTATTTGTATTTTAAGTTTTCTGAGTTTTAATAGGATATTTTTAAATCAGTTCTTATATTTTTATGTCAATGAAGTACATACTATACTCTTCTTTACTCGTGATTTTTTTTTAAATGGGAGGTTCTTCTTTTTCAGACCATTTTTATGAGGTATTTGCTTATATACATTCAAACACCTAATGTCCCTGAGTTTTATGGTTTTACCTGGATGCTAGGTCTACTTTTCTGTGAAGCTTTACGTATTGTTTGCCTTTCTCTAATGTGGGCCGTCAATATTAGGACTGCAATTCGAGCTTCTTCTGCTGTTTCAGCATTGTTGTACAAAAAAATTACTTCCTTAAGGTCTGTGTCTCACTCATCTACTGGAGAGGTAAGTTTTTACAAGTATTTTTTGCACTTGAATTAATTTTTTATTTTAAAACTAAATAAGGCTTTTTTTTTTACTGATAAGATTTTAACTGTAAATTATTAGTTGAAATTGTCATTTCTGGATTGTTACTTTGTAGAAATTGCAGAACTTTATTGTAATTCATGACAAATTTCTATGTACAAGGCTACTACTACAGGCTAACTGCCTACTGGTTTTAAAAAACGAGTTCATATTGATTTTATGATTTTTTTTTCATTTAGAAGTTGTGATTTAGGAGTAAAAGTGTGATTATTAAATGCATTTTTATGAAAAGTCTAATACCTAAGAGTTTGGGGATGAGATTGAAATGTGAAAGTTTTGATATACATACATTTTTTCATGACAAATTAACACATATGTAGAAAACAGGCACAAATATTATACCATTGTGTTTGAACTTGTGTTTCTCACCTTTAAACATTTTCTTCATTGCATCCTCTACTCTTAACTATTTTTCCTTGTAGTTATTGGTCATTTTGAGTATTCATCTGCCATCAACACCCTTCTACTGCCATCTGCACAGCACCAATCAATTTATTGTGTTGACATCTTGCATAAATATAAGAATTTAATTATCAAATATCTTTTGTCAAAATTGTCTCATTTCTTTTAATCTATTATACTGCTTTAATGGCTATGATAATTTAATGTTGAATTATGTTTTTAATTGATAAAATAACTTTTATATATATTGTTTTTAAACTACTTCAACATATTTGTTAGTTATTCATTCATTATAACATCATAATTATTAAATTCTTCATTTATTTAGATGGTGAGATTATTTATGTAGGGCATAAAACTTGTGTTCAAAATCATATAGAGGAATAATGAACATTTAATTGGAAGTACAAATGCATATATTGCTACTTTCTTTCACAAATTAATGGATTAAGTTAGTGAAAATTTTATCGTTCTTTTCCCACAAACTTGGAATGTTTCTTTTGAGGTAAATTCATTGAACCATTTTACTTCCGAGTTGTTGATACCTGTTTAAATGACCAGTTTTCTGGTATTTCCAACAAAGATCCGAGATTTCAAAAAATAACTTTAATAATTCTTTCTGTATATACTTCAAATTTCCTTCAATGTATTTTCTGATATATTGTGATAAACTGAAAACTAATTTAGAATTTCTAAAAGATAAAATCTTGTTAAGGATATTTTAATTTTTACTATTATTCTATTCTAGTTTCAAGTAACTACAGTCTTTTATTTACAGCTTGTAAATCTGTTTTCCAATGATTGTTCAAAAGTTTTCACAATGGTATACAACTTTCCTTTAATCATTGGGGGACCACTTGTTGTTCTTGGAGCTATCATTTTCACATGGTGGTTGCTTGGACCTTTTTGTTTCATTGGTGTTGGTGTCTTTTTAGTCACATATGCTTTTCAGGTATGTATATGGCTATTCCTTTTAAATGTAATTCTTCCTGTAGTATTAAATGAGTTCATTGTTCATAAATTTTATTTTGAAGCAAATTTTTCTTATATCATTTTGTTTTGTAGTTTGTCATATCCTTTGTAACTGCTCATTATCAAGAGAAAACAGTAAAAGCTGCTGATGAAAGAGTAAGTTGTTGCATTTTCTCTCCTATATTTTTGTAAATGGGGTAACAAAACATCCTTACATTTTACATAGAATAACTGATATTTGAAGCATGTGTTATGAAAAATATTTTTATTCTTTCATTATTTTGTCAGTTATTTGAGTTAAAATTTTGGAAAAATTACAAAGGTAAAAAATGCTATTTTTTTTTAATGAAGTATTGATTTTTTAAAAAAAATTTTGTGTAATTGAAATCATAGTTTGTATAATTCAACAATCTTTTTAAAGCTTTATTATGTAACTGATACATAACAGAAAAAAAGCATAAGAAAAAGAATAAATTTATTCTCTTTTTTTCTAGTTGGGATTTTTTTATTTGAGAAATTTTTTTGTAACAAGGTTAAATATATTTATAAAAAAATGTATTTTTACAAAAAGTTCTTTAAAATTTAAGATATATTCCTGTAATATTTGTTGTTGAATGTGCATGTAATTATTTTCCTTTTAAGAATATTTTCTTGAAGTTTTTTCTAGAAGGACTGTAATGCATTATTTTTATTCTTTTTAGGTTTCTTTAATGTCAGAGTTTTTGTCAAATGTAAAATTAATAAAATTATATGCCTGGGAACAACATCTTATTGAAGGAGTAAGAGGTGGGTCATGATACATTGTATGAATATTTGTATTTATGTACTATTTTTTGTTAGATTTGTTACAACATGTTATATAATTAAGAAATATATATTGTAATAGAGGTATTTGTGTTGGCTGTTGAAAAAAATGTTTACTTCAACTATTGTGATTTTACTGTTAGAATTTTTTTTTAACATTTCTTGTTCGAAGATATAAATATGAATCTTTATTTAAAAATGCTAGTGTTTATAACTTGAACACAAAACTCTAGTAAGATTTTTATTAAAGTGTCAGTAAGTGTAGTATTTGAAACTGATATGTAGTATCAAGCACAGAGAAGTGCATTTTCATTAGTTGTAATAATGATCTTCAATGTACATTTTTGTTACAAATCTTCCTATTTGTCAAATTTCCCAAGCTTGAAATGTTCACCTTAGTTTAATTTTTAGGTGAAACTTCTGTAAATATAAATTTTTACAATAAATATATTCTTACTGAACAGTGTTATTTCAACATTGCTATATTATTTATCATTATATGTAAATATGAAGCACATATAAATCATAACATAACACTCTTAATTACATGCTTTCAGGTATATCTTTCCCTTGTAATTCTAAATAATTCTGTAATTTTTGTTTTGGGTATTTTTAGTATATTTAGTACTTGAGGCAATTTTTTTTATTTCCATAATGTTACATTACTTAGCTTGTAATTTCATGATTTCTAATTTATTTACATTATAAAACATAATTATTGATAAATGTTTTCTTGAGTAGAAACATTTTTCATTCTTTGTTGCATTACTGCTTATAGTTATTTTGATTGTTTATTTCTAAAACATTTGATAACATCAAATTTTTAAAAAAAAATATCAATCAATTTTTTAATATCTGTACATTTGTTTAAAATTATAGTATTGGCTTATAATTCTCTTTATATTTAAATCTTAATTATTTGATAAATATTAAAAGGATTAGAATTTTTTTTAAAAGTAAAACCTGCTAATTTGTTGTTTAAATATCATATTGTCCTATTAAGTTTTTGCTTCTGAAATGGAATCAGAAATGTCAACTTGATTATAATAACATTTTGAATTGTGCATATTTACTAAATGATGTATATAGATATCCTAAATTGCATATAATGACTTTTATAAAAGTTACTTTTCATGAAATAAGGCATTGTGGCAAATTTTCCTTCTGTATTTTGTTGAAATTATTATTAGTCATTATCTTAAAGTCATGGTACAATTTAGGCAAATATTTTTAATTTAAGGATTTTCAAAAAATTTTTGGTTGCCTCCTATGTGTGTACTATGTCAAACAGATTTTGTGCTCAAAATTTCATAAAAAGCTAGTCTTAATTTTTAAGGAAAAAACTTAAAATTTGTGAAGTGATTTTAAAATGCTACTCCTACAAAAATTTACAGTACAGTTTTACCTCCATTGATTGGCACTTGCATATGACTAAAGATCCATACTAAAAGCAATTTGAAGATGTATGTTTTGATTAGCTTTCATTGACTGTAACTTTGGCAAAATTATATATATATATACCTCACAGAAGTAAACTAAGTAATGCTTAATTTATCTGATATTTTGTTGTAGATAGTATTTTTTTTATCAATGCAATCACTTCTTTACTGCAATGTAACTTTAGGATAAAATCAGAAGAAATTGCATCTGTAAAAATGTGGATGAAATTATGAATTATGAAACATTAAATATTATTTAAAGGGATCAATTGTAATCCGAAAGTAATCTTTTTTAGGTTCCAGAATTACAGAGAAAAGTCTTATTGAAAAAGTTCAATACCTTCATGCTTTAAGTACATCTATTGCATCAATCACTTCAGTAGCTGCAACAATTTTTACTATTTTGGCTTACACTCTTTTTGGTTATGATATAACCCCTGCTGAAGTAAGTCTGAAAAAATATTTCATAATTTACTTTCTGGTTTTTATATAATTTTTTAATTAAATTTTATGATTTGCATTAAAAATAGAAATTTGGGTTTCATTTAAATGGCAAGTTATTAATAATTCAATTATTAGGATTCCCCTATCCAAACAGTCTGCAAAGTAAATGATTTAGATATAGGGTCTCTAAAATGTTACATATTGATTATGTATATTAAAGTGTATAATTCCACAATATGTAGTTATCATAGTGAGAAAATATGTGTGTGAAATTGCTACACAGGTGAATTGGTATTGGTGATTCATGGTCATGTGTGAAGAAATGCATGCAGCTAAATGGGAATTACAGGATGGATAAGGATGAGAAAAATGTATCTGAATGATTAAATTTATGTGCACATCATGTCACATGATGGAAGCTAGTTTATATCTGTATATTCTATCTGTGATAGATTGCAGTATCTGAATTACTGAAGGAAACGTAGGATATGCCTTGGAGATGTGACCAAGAGCTGAATACTAACAATTATCACCAGTAGAATGAGACTTCATCTTGGAGCTGAATGACCTCGATTTTGTCAGTGCATGCAATAGCCACTTGTTTTGGTTAGGACATAAGTACAGCTTAGCAATGTGTGAAGAGAGGAGTACAGGATTATTTGAAAATATAAAATGGAGAAATAGTGGATTACTGGTAGATTTGCAGAATAGTTCATTTAAATCCACAGACCACAATAGATTATGTTCAAATCCACCTGCTATTTGTCAGTAGCCAAACCATCTCCAACAAATTGAGAGACAGCTGTGTGTACAACCTCTTTTCTGGGAAACATGCCATGATATTGTTGATTAGCATTAGGGTTTAGAGTGGCATCTTTTTCAGACATCTCTTGTGCACATAACTAGATTTATGTCAGACTGGTACACTACTTATGTTGCTTGTCATATGGTTTGGTCATTTGTGCAAGCTATTTTTTACACATTATCTCATCAAGACAATGCCCTGTCTCATTTTGTATGAGGAATTCTCAATAGCCTAAATAAAATTGCTATTTTTCCTTAGTCAACTTTTCTTCCATGGGCTGGATATTTTTCACATCTACAGTGCAAGATACTGCGAACAAAAAACATATATTGCAAAGGAATTAAAATCTGATTTGGCAAGGAATATCTTGGGATACCATTAATGACCTCGTTGACATTAGGCTTGTTTAACTGTCCGTGGAGGGCACATAAAATGAATACACAGTTCTCTAGTACATATTTTTGTTTCTCTCACAATTTGCATATGTGTGTTACTATCACCATTTCTGTTATTTTTACATGGTTACCGTAATTTCGCACGTATAGTCCGCAGACACGATTTTATATAAAAAAATTTTCAAAAATCGTCAGATAGTCCGCACCACCGGATAGTCCGCGGACTATACGTCCGAAATTACGTTATTTTAATACGGCAAAATTAATGTATTTTAGAAACAAAGAACTAAGTATAAATAGAAAAAAAGTACTTCCTTACTAATATACCTTCAGAAATAAAACGCTACATACAAATAAAAAACAGTGCTTACACTAATTAATCATATATTAATGAATCACACTTCTACTACATTAACGAAAACCTTCAAAGTCCGATTCATCGGTATCAGAATTAAACAGTTCTAATATATTTTCGGGAAGAGTGTCCGAAAGTTCATTTTCAGCATCACTATCTTTACTGTCAGTGATTTCCTCGCTTTCACTAACACAATCCCGGCTTTTATAAATCACGATCAGATGGTGGACACTTTAACACTTTTCCATGATTTATTGACACATTCGGCAACTTCAGTGTATGAAGAGCGTCTCATATTTCCTCCTTTTGTACAACTATGTAAACCTTCCGACATCCAGTTCTCCCAGCAAGCACGTACGTGGTACTTGAAACTTCTGTTCACGCTAATATCCAGAGGTTGCAGGATTTTTGTTAAACCTCCTGGAATAACACTAAGTTCAGCACCGATGTATGTTTTTTTTTAGCTTCCGCCTTTACACTGTCTTTTATGTGTGTCCTCATGAAATCCATAATTAGTACTCCTTTGGAATTGAAAAAGGCACCTTCTCTCTTCTTCCAAACTTCTTGAAACCAATCGAGCATAATGTCCTCGTTGCATGAACCCTTTTCATTGCACCGTATTACGATGCTTCGAGGAAAATTTTCCTTGGGAATTGTTTTTCTCTTAAAGATTAAGAGCGGCTTCAACTTTGTGCCGTCAGCACAGCAGGCGAGCATCACTGTGAAATTGGTCTTTTCTTGACCCGTTGTTATTGATACTACTCATTCGTTCTGCACTATGCTCTATGATTTATTATCGATACATACGAATGTTTTCTTGGAATCTCGCGATTTTTTTATATTTGATCACCGGCAGTTCACGACAGAGTTTTTTTAAAATTTCGACGATTTTAACCGTGAACAACCAATGTATTATCCGCACTGGTGGATAGTCCGCAGCTTCAAAAATTTGCATTTTAAACACAGATAGTTCGCGGACTATATGCGCAAAATTACGGTATACCCATTCCTTTTTATAATGTTAGTTTCACTTTTGAGGAACATGTTCCAAAGCAAGTATTTTTATTTCCTGTTAGTAATACATATGTTACTCAATATAAATGTATATTGTTAATGATTTCCCTAAAGTTATTTTTAACCTGGAAATTCCCGTTTTTAAAGTAAAAAATTTATCTTACATGTATAAGACTTAATTCTCTAGGATAGTTTGAATTTGAAATTTTTCCATTATGGTAAAATCATAAATAAGTGTTTTTTGTTGAGCATGTATGATTTATATAACTTTTTTATTAGAACATCTGTATCGGCAAGTTGAAAGACAGTCACCATTCTTGGCTCTGAGAAAATTGTAATAAAGATTGTTAAATATATATTTCTGTTTTTTCTGTCCCATTCAAATATATCAATCTATTACTTGATTTAATTAAACTCTTCTGAATTGATCTGTAATAATTATTGATTTAATGTAATGTTTTGATTAAATTTGTAAGTCTATTGTCTTTACATCTAATTTGAAATAATTTTTGTCAGGATGAACTTTAGAGTGTCTTTTTGTATTTTATTATAACATCTCTGTTCCAAACCCATGTTTGAAATAGCATTATTTACTTTTTAAAAGACACAACATATCACAAGCATGCCCAAAAGTTTCTTTAGAAAGGTATAAATGTTAAATATGAAAAGTAAAGATCTTTCTCTGAGATGTACACTTTATGATAAATAAATATTTTTTAATTATAATAAAATGCTAACATTTTTAAGTAATGGTTTATTGGCTAATTTTTGATTTTCAGACTGCATACAAAGGATTGAAAAGTAGTCGTAAGTATTTAAACTGTTAAACAAAAATAAAGTAGCAAAATTATATGCTATTTCACAAGTTTCATATTTATATATTGTTTTATTAAAAATTTCTTGTATACTTGTATTTCTTTTAATTTTAATATTCTGTTAAGAAAATTAACAAAACTAAATTTTTTACGTAATTTATTTTTTTTAAATTTGTAAATAAATTAGTGTATATATCTGATTTTATTCATGAAATAGTATCTAAAGATTTTCTGATAAATTAGTAATCAAAACTATTAATTCTTTAAAAGTGATCATTTTTATTTTTTAAAGTGTTCCACATATTTAACCATTGATTACAATAGTATTAAAGTTGGATAACTGTACTTTTGTTTTGTAGGCTTTTACATTGGTTATGGTTAATTCAATTGCTAGTCATGGAATCCGCACCTTGCCCATGTGTGTTAGAGCAGTTATTAATGGAATAGTAGCTCTCTCAAGATTACAGGTAGATTTTATAATGAAGATCAATGACACGCTAATTAGAATTAGATATTTCAAACTTATTCTTTCAGAACTAATATTATTCAATTATTTTAGGCTATTCTCCGTTTAGAAGAAAAAGAAAACTACACTGTTGTTCCAAATCGCTTGGATATTTCTGTAAATGTTTCTAAGGCTACTTTGGATTGGGAACAAGTTGTACCAACTATGGTAATGAATGGTTTAAAAGCTGATAAAGGACAAGTGAATTTAATAGGTAAAAGGATAATTTTTATTTTAACATTTATTTCAGAATTCTTCCATATCTTTGTATCCTTATTTTTTCCTTAATCTTGTATTTAATTGTAGTTCATTTAGAAAATTTGGTATGTAATATATATTAAATATTCTCCAATATGCATTAAAAAGCATTTATATGTTACCTCTTTAATTCTAGAATTTTTCTTTATATGGTTGAAATTTTTGTTAAAATCAACATATTACAAACTATGTAAACATTATGTACTTATTTTAGTATGAAGATAAATCTGTCATAATTGTGCATCTCCATTGCTAAATTATCTGAGAATGAAGTTATCTTATTTTTTCCCCAATTTTCAAATGAAAGCAGGGTTTAACTATTTTATGATAGCTATTTTATTTTTATATAATTTTTATGCTTTTATAATTCATTTTAATTCTAAATGTGTTAAAATTAAAAAATGGATATTTTTAAAAAAATTTAAATATTTTTTTCAAAGTTTGGATATTTTTCTATTGTCTTTTATCATGTCTATTTTTTATTAATCGCTCATTACAGTTTTAATTAGCTTCATGGATTTTCTCATATAGTTAATTTGCTATTGGATCATAGATATATTTTTAAAAAGTTTTAAAATACTGTTCATTTCTATGCAAGCAGATTATCATAAAAGTAGTGTAAAATTCCTTTTTTAAATTCAAACTTCAATTTTTAAATTTAATACAGGAAATTTCCGTATTTTTAATGTTTTATTTGCTTTGTAAATTCATTGTTTGAATTATTTAATATTTTTCTTGTGTAATTATATCTTATTATAATTACTTTAAAAGAAACTATTCTTGCAGTTGCTGAAAATGATAAAAATGTTGGAGATGATATTACATCTAATACTGCTTTGGTAAATACACTTCAATCAGAAACTGGTTTACCTCCTGCTCTTACTGATATTAATTTTACTTTACAACGAGTAAGTAATAAAACATTTTGTACTGTGTTATAAAAATACTTCTAAAATAGCTATGTTCTACTTAAAAGATGCAACATAACTTAATGTATACAGCCTTTATAATAATTATATATTTGCATGCAAGTGTAGAGGTTAGATATCATTTATTTTGTATACTTTGGTGCAGCAGCAGCTTGGTGGTAAACAATTTCAAAGCCAACAGGCTCCAGATTGGAGCTTAGGCTGTACTTGTATTTTTTTCAATTTATTATTTATGTGTACTACAATGCGAGATTCAGTTGATTCTATAATGAAATTGTTGCTTCGTGTAGCTTGAAAATTTAAGTTTAATAGCTACTTGTGAATCATCCTCGAAAGCTTGCGGTAGATCTGAATTGTAAAATATACTATTATCAGGTTGTTATACATTGTAATTCAGAATGGGGGGGGGCTTAGGTTATCCAATCAAATAAGTTTCAAAATTTTTTTTCTCAAAATGATGCAAAATGTAAAATCTTTTCTAGATTTTATAATTTTTAATTTTAACAGTTTTTTTTTATAAGAAAGTCAAATTTTTTTACATAATGCAATTAAAACAATATTGCATTTAGTGTTTTTTTTTTTAAAAAAATGGCTTCATCTTTATTGTTGATTTGATAGATGGTTTCATTTTAAATTGATTTTGTTCTGAACGTATATTTATTTACAATTTAAGTATTCATTTAAAAAAAATTTTTTTTTTTGCTTTGAGCTTTTATTTTAAGTTGACCAAAAATCCCTGACTCATTTAAAAATTTAATATAAAAATTGATTGTGGTTAATGAAAGTGTCATTTGGACCAAAACATTTCACCCATAGATAGTGTCATAATGTAAAAACAGCAAAAACGAAGTTCATTATAAAAATTTAGCACATTTTATTTTGTAGAAGCGGACACATAGCAGTTATCCAGATATCATTTGTGTGGGCAACTACCATAGTGTAGCTTATCAAAAAAAGAACCAATGAAATTGCATGTTATGATGCACCAAATGCTAATTTTCAAATTTTAATTTATTGTTTCATCAATATAGCTCGAATTTTAAAGCCTCCATATTTTGATATTGTGTTCCACTCACAAAAATGTGTTAAATCACAAAAAAGTTACTTTCATCTTAACAATTAAGCATCTTGACAGTAATATTAAAATGATTCAGGTTGTCATCTGTGTGTTAACGCTTGCAGTAGCTGTGCTTAGTAATAATTTGAAAATTTGTCTTTTATGCAAACATTTACACATTGTTGCACATAGAATATCTAATTATTGAAGTATTTTTCTCATTAATAGTGTGGGGCTGATAGATAGGAAATGTTTTAGATTCATGCAGAATTCCATTCAGATATGCTGACTTGCCTCTTTCTTTGTTTAAAATACTTCCGCTTTCAAAATTGTGATGCTTGTTGGAAATGCTTCTTCTGCATGAGGGTTTCGATACTGATTTTTCAAATGAGACTAATGCATTAACTGAATTTAGCAGTACCATCTGTGAGCTAAATTTGAAACTATTTTTTCATATTTAAAAAAAAACTTTTTATGGTATGAAGTATTTTGATCCAATCCATAGTGTTTAGCCATTTGGTTGATTTTATATTATGTTTTAAAATGTGTCAGGAATTTTGTCAATAATGACTTTTGTCTGTAATGTCAATTTGCCATTGAATTAAGAGTAAAGTAGAAGATTAAATTTTTAAAAATTTCTAATTATGATAAAAAAATTTGCTATTCTTTTAAGTAATGAATATGTAATAAATATTGGAATAAAATGTTTAGTTGTATTAATTTTATATTTTAAAATTATTAAATATGTAATCATTGATATTGAGGAATTCAGTATAAGCTGAAAGAGTAGTTTAATTATGAACTTTTTTCCATTACCTGTTTTATAAAACAAAAAAATATCTTAATGTTTGCGAAAATTTCCTTTATTGAATAAAATCTTTTATAACTGTTGAATTTTACAGGGCAAATTGATTGGTATTTGTGGTTCATATGCAAGTGGAAAATCATCTCTCCTTGCTGCTTTGCTTGGACAAGTAACTTTATTTTTCTTTTTTATAATAAAATAAAACCATATAATTAATGGGACAAATAAATGTTAAAATTTTTTAAATATTCAATGTTTCCCTTTTTAAAGATGAGACTTCTTAAAGGACAAATAGCTGTAAGAGGATCAATTGCTTACGTGCCACAGCAACCTTGGATACTGAATGCTTCCTTACGGGAAAATATTCTGTTTGGTCAGCTCTTTAGCTCTAAAAGGTAAATGATATACTTTCAATAACATGAGACTGTCGCCTTGAATTCTTGCCTGCATAAGGGGTTCTAGATTATCTGTATTATGATCTATTTGTTGCATCTTCATATGCACTTGTAGAACAAGCAATTTGTGAACTAGTTTGCTTAGATCCATCTAAGAAAAAATTGTGGGCTCATGTGACTAGCAGCCATTGTAACTAATAAATCATGATTACTAGCTTATGGCTGGTGATTGAGGTAGCAGAGTTTTTAAATTCTGTTGCCTCCTGAAGATCCATTGAGCAGAGTAAAGAAATGAAAGTCTTTGGCATGTAAAACTTCAGTACTATTATGGTGTTAAGAGATACCAGCTTTGGTAACATCTTTGCCAGCAGACTGTGATACCAGCTCTGGCAGCATTCTTGTCAGTAGACTGTGATTAAAAATTATGAAGTCTGTCATCAACAAACATGTTGCTCTATACAACATTAGTTTAAATATTAATTTAAAAGATTTATATAACAAATGGCATTATTAAAAATGTTTCCATGAATGTTTGAAGGAAATCACCAAGTGAAATATTGTTATATTCATTCTATGGAAGTACATGAATTACTTTAGAAACTTCAAAGAGAAAAATAGGTTTGGAATGCTGGATTTCAAGGAATCGAGATGTTGACAAGATATTAATGTTCAGTTTCTAATAGCAAAACTCATTTTGAAACTTTTATTTCATTTTGCTTAACATACAACATTATTGCAGTAATGACTTTTTCAAAAGTGACTAAAAAAAAATGTACTGCACAATCGTAATCAAGTTTGAAACTTGTGATATGTTCTCGAATTCAGCAAGTAAAAATTATATTTCATATTTATAAAACATAATTATTTAATTAGTAATTTATCTTTAGAGTTAGTTTAAACTTTAATATGTATCGTTTTTGATGCCATCTGTTTGGTGACAGATGAAGGCCCACAAAATTCATCGGGACAAATGACCAGTTTGTTGTGCCTGTCATTAACTGTAGCTTTGAGCACCATACAGGCAATAATGCAATTTGTCTTGGTTCCATCCCAATTTAGAACATCCTGGGGGAGGGAAGTCGGGCCTCCCGTCTCTCTTCCCCTTCCACCAACCTCACAAGAGGACTTTCAGCTTGGCAGCTATTTAGAAAAACCCCCATGCTGCAAAAGCACTAAACATTTACAAACTTCCATGCCTTCTTCGGAATTTGAACCCAAGCCACACAGCACAGCAGTCTGCATCACTAACCACCATACTTAATGGGTGATATGTAAATACAAAATATCTGATTTATTATTAACATCTCCTATTGAATTTTTAAATTTCTGAAATCAAATATCTATTTATAAAAATGTGAGTTAAAATTTCCTTTTTTTATTTCTCTAAGCCATACCATATAGAAAAATCCATGTAAAGATTATTTTCTTATTTGCTGGTTTTCAACTTGTATCTGAAATAATTTTTCTTAGATATTATGAAGCTGTATATGCCTGTGGGCTTCCTGAAGATATTGCAGCTTTACCAGCTGGAGATCAAACTGAGGTAAGAAATTACATATTGATAAGTACATTTTTTTTCTCTATTATTTAATAATTGAAAAAATATTTTTATCTCTTATATAATTGTGTAGTAACTTAAAAAAAATATTCCATTCAATTAGGGTTATTTTTAATAGGACTATGTTTGGACCCTTACAAATGTAGTTTTTATTTGATTAAGTAAATTTTTTCATTGATTTATGTTATTCAATCTGACAAAACTTATTTCTCAAATTATTTTGATTCATAATAGTTAAAATCTCAATCCAGTTATTTAAAATTTTTTAGCTTGTATTGAGTGTTAAATGACCATTTATAGTATACTATATCCGTAATAAATTTTTGTGACTATAAGACATGTGGTAATTATAACTAAAAATATTATTAAATGTATAATTACCTTGTAAGTATATTTAAAAAAAAATTAAAATATGGTTTGATTCTTTTATAGCTTGGGGAGACTGGTGCAAATATCAGTGGTGGTCAACGACAAAGAATCAGTCTTGCTAGAGCTCAATATGCAGATAAAGATTTGTATTTATTGGATGATCCTCTGTCTGCTGTTGATAATCAAATTGGGAAACATATATTTCAGCACTGTATCAAGGGAGCTTTGAAAGAGAAAAGTATTTTGCTTGTAACACATCAATTACAGGTATTGTTATTATGATTTATTTTAATTATTTAGTGTATTTCTTTTTCTGTATTTACTTACTTTTGCAGTCTCATTCTAAAAATATTATTTTAATTTTGGTTGCTTCATTACAAATATAAAGTTAGTTTAAAAAATAAGTATACAAGAATTACTTATTGTAAAAGTTCCTGTAATTGAATTAAATACTGTAATGACTTAATGCATGAAAGTAATGAAGCTGGCGCAGCCATAAAATTGGGAACAAACTTACTTATGAAATAACTTGTATTTTCATCATACTTGGATAAATCTTGATATCAATGTTAAAAATTTAAAGAGATCTAAATTTTGATAATAGGCTGGCATAGTTAACTTCCCAAGTAGTTACCTTCCCATTATTGATCTAAATAGTTTGAAGGACCTTAATAACTTCTAAATTTTATTTGGACCCTGATAATTACTTCTAGAGATTTTTAAGAACTGTTTGGGAGTCCAGTTCTTTAATTTCTTTTTTTTAATGTCTTGAATATTAGTTTTATTTTTAGTAGCTAGTATTAAGTTTTCTGTGATCACACAGTATTTATATAATTTTTTCATACTCAATATCATGGTATAATTTTGTTCCAGTATCTTCAAGAATGTGATAGCATATTATTTATGAGAGATGGTACAATAATGGAGCAAGGTACTCACCAAGAACTAATGGCCAGTGATTCAGGATATGCATCATTAATACAAATGTTATCTAAAGATGACAATCTTCGAATGGATACATTGGAAGGTATAATGAATTTTAAATATTAATTTAGAAGTCCTACTCTGAATATTAGAAAGAAAAATCTTTTACAGCTGTTTGAAAAATATTTTGTAAAGCTGGAAAAATATTTAAAATATTAAGTTTTTCTCTTGTTTAATGTGATGAACCTAATAACCTCCCTCTCCACATTTTTTTAATAACCAATATCAAAATTTAGCAAATTCATTCTCTGGATAAAAATTTTAAAGAAATATTTTAACAAGCCAGTTGTGGGAGTGTATTCTTTTAAGTCAGATTTGTAATGACTTAAACTTCTTTGCATAAAACAAATCAGTATGATAATTTCTAAAGATATCGTGTTTTTCCTGTTAAAAACGAATTTGAATATTTGAATTACATTAACATTCTTTTAACTGACTATTAATATGTAGCTGTAAAAAAAATGATGAAAATTTCCATCCAATAAGAGTATTTAATGCTTATTATCTTTAATTTGTGTTGCTGAAAATTTTACAAAATTATTCGAGGATTGAAATATTTAATTTACTTTGTTTAGAACTTTGAGTATCAAAATTTTGCACTATTGAATTCAAATAAATTTATTTCGATTTTATGCAATTTTAAATTTTATAGCTCATTTTTTAAGATACTTACAATTTTTATTTTAAAAAAATTGTTTTTTTTTTCATTAAGATTTTGTATGCTTTTCTCATTTGTAATCTTTGATTTTTTTTATAGTTTTTTCTATTTACACTAGCTTACTTAAAACTGAATAAAAATGAAATTTTCAAAAATAGTATTAATTAATGATTATTTTATTTGTGTTCTACTAGATCGGAAATCAGTTTCTTCTGAAGAGAATTTTGAATCAACACCTTCACACAGTCGACTGAATTCCCCAACTTTAAGTTCTGTATCTGATTTAGAGGATGCTGATACATGTTGTGATGGTAATTTAAAAATTTACAATTATTAAACTTTAATTGTTTTTGTATGTGTGCAATTGCAACAGATCTTTTTAGAGCTTTTTAGCAGTATGTAGGTTCTTTTTTCTTTGACAATGCCAATATGATTATTTAACTAGCACTTGAAATTGATCTAAAACTACTCTGGCAGATATACTCTTCATGACACATCTCCTACCAAGAAAGAGGGTGCAATAAATATTTCATGCATTTGTGCAAAGATACTGAGAGAATTATTTGCAAGCAGACAGGAAGCTCTAATTATTTTTTATAGGCGATTTAGAAAAATCAATTGCAGCTTGATTGTCACAATAAAGATAACTATTTACATTAGTTTCTATAATATTTAAATTTTCAAGTTCCTTTAACATTTGAATGATCCATACCAATTCTTTAGCCGATTTGCATAGTGATACATATTTACTTTCCATTGTAGATAAACTAACACAACGTTGTTTAAAAGTTTTCCAGATTATTGGTGAATGATCAATAAATAGAATTAAGCCTCTAATTGAAATGCGATTATCTTGATTAGCTGCAAAGTCAACATCGCTATAACAATTTACAGTTAAATCATTTACTTCAGACAATTTTAATTTATAAGATTTAGTTTGACTTACATATCCAAGTAATTTAAGTAAAACGTTCCAGTGTACTAATCCTGGATTACTTTGAAATTGTGATAATATATTTATAGCATAGCAAATGTCAGGTCTTGTTCTTCCTGCTAGGAATGATAAACATTCTAAAGTGTTTCTATACGGAAATTTAGACATTTCTGAAATTTCAATGTATGTACTTGGACACTGATTTTTAGAAAGAACAATACCGACTGCATTAGGTAATAAAGTAACAGGATAGTTATAACATCTATATTTTTCGCAAACCTTATCGATATATTCAGACTGATGTATAAAAAGTTCATTTGCCATTTCTTCAAATTATACACAGAGTAATTTGTGGGTTTTGCCCAATATTTTTAAATCAAAATGGGAACTTAAACAATTTGTAACATCTTTAAATAAAACATTGATTTCACAAAGAGTAAAATGTCATTGACATAAAGCAGCAAAATTACTTTATCCTGAAACATAGACACAGTTAGTAGATTCTAATTTTCTAAAGCTTAAACTCTCTAAAGCAGAGTGTATTTCAAAATAGTGTTTTTCAATGCAACCCATATAAAACTTTATTTAATTTACACACGTAGTCAGGATTATTTGGATAAATAAAACTCTGTGGTTGAGACATGTAAATAGTTTCCTGTAATGAAGCATACTAATAGGCACACTTGATATCCAGTTGTAAGTGTAACCATTTCTGCTTGCATACCAATACACAAAAACACATTCTAATAATTGAAAAATTTACTACAGGATTAAAAATTTCATCATAATGAATCCCTTCTATTTGTCCAAATCCTTGAGCCACTAATCTAGATTTATAACGAACTACTTCTCCTTTTTCAAAAAATAAAAAAAGCAGAGAGCAACAGCAGTAAAAGCTGATACCAGTCGTAAGAGCATATATTACAAATTTTATTTAAAACATATACTAGACTGATAACATGATGAAATCATTTTGATTTCGATTAAAACTAAATTAGATGCCAATGTAGTCGTCAAGTGAAGTGCCGGGTGTAGATCAAAGTGGTTAAACTAATTTGGATCACCTAAAATGAGTAGGTTTCCTATTTGAAGTATGAGCGAATTAAATTCTCCTAACATTTGTATGGAAAAGGAAAACATTGCATTGTCAATATTGTGACATAATTTTTAAAAATTTCCTGTTTTCCACCATTTTTAAGTAAAAAAAATATATTTCAAACTTTTGAAATATTTTACTGTAGAAATCTTAAAAGTTCATCAATTTTCTTTTATCAACTTGCAATTTTGTATCAGTATTTTTTTATTAAAAATTTTATTAGCAAAATTTGTCATGCTTTTCAATAATAAAGAATTTTCTTTTACAGGTCAATTGACTACTGAAGAAAAAATTAAAACTGGAAATATACCTTACAGCACATATATCAGCTATATATTAGCTGCAGGTGGATTCATTGTATGCGCCCTAGTATTGGTTTGGTTTATACTTCAAGCAATATCTATTGAGTTCAGTAAATATTGGCTGAGTTACTGGCTGTCTCAAGGGGATGGAGTATGTATAATTATTCTAGATTTATTTAGATTTATTTTTTCAGAAATATATATAAATTTCAATGGTTGATAGAATACAATCTCCTGTGACATTTTTCAATAGTTTTTTTTTTCATTCAGTAGATTGAAGCAATGTTTAATGATAATAAAATGAATATATTCAGCAGATGCCCATTTCAAACGGTTAAAGATTACAAATTGTGTTGAAAATATTTGGTCTATTTTTTGTAACTTAATGTTAATTTTGAAATATCTTGAACATTGGATTTCTAATGGCTGATTTATTTCTGAATACTTATTTTCCTGAGAATTAAATTTGTTATAGTTTAAATAACAAGTCCTTTTCACACAAGAATATTAAATTTTGGTAACATTTGCTTGAAATTGAATTGGGGAACTCAGTGTAGATAATTAAACTAGTCAGGCTGTTGAGTTCTTTTAAGATCTGCATTTCTTATAAATTCAATGATTTGCTTGGTTAAAGCTATAGCTTTCTGAATGATATGTTTAAAACATAATACATTTTATGGCTTAGAAATTTGTATGTTTTAAACTTCATGTATTTCATCAAAAACTAAATTTCTACTACCTACATCACTCTATATGTTTAAGAAGACTGAAGAATTTCTCATGTAGGTTAAAAGTTTAGATTATGACACTCGAACTGTTTATTTATGCCTTTAAGATTATTGTGAATGATTGGAAGGGATTGTGGAACAAATAGTTGAAAAGTGATACTACATTCTAAATTTAAAAAAACTTTTAACTACATAGCCTGGTTTTGCATAAACTTTTTCAAGTGTATAACTTTCCCTTTTTCTCCCAGTGAAATTTCCTTTATCCTTTTTGTGTATTTCTGTTCTGTTCTATGTTCACACTGAAAGGAGGGTAGAGAAATCTTGCTGTCACTTCAAAGGAAAGTGAATACATAATTCGCAGATGTATTAAGTTAAAAAAAAATTGAGGGTTGAATTTTTAAACTAAAGCTTCCAAATTTCACACATCAATAGCAATGGTAATTTTTACACAAATAAAGTAAGGAAAAATTGCATACATAAAGTCTAAAATATAAAAATAAATAAAAAATTCAGACAAAAAAATCAATTTTTAAGTTAATAACTCAAATTTTGGTCTAAGCATGGATAGTAAGGCTTGACAGATGAGGAGAAAGTTTGTGCTGTTAATTTCAGAAACTGAAGATATTAAGTGTTAAAGTCAAGTTTAGAGTAATTTTCAAAAAATTGCAGAAAATTTTTGAGAAGTAGATTTTTTAAATTATTGGGTTTAAGGGAGTAAAATGTAAATTTTTTTTTCTGGACATAAGCTTGATTATGATGATGAGAATGAGATAGAGAAATTCGACAATTTTATCCATGAAAATGTCAAACTTGACATATTTTAGGAGGGAATTGAAAAATATTGTTTTGGAATAAAAAATTATACTGTGTCCTGGACAAAAATATATATTGTCTGACCAATTCCAAAATTATTTTTTCTTATTTCTTTGCATTTTGAGGGATCGCAATTTTAAAAATAATGGATATGTCAGAATTCTTTCTCTTGCCATTCTTCAGAGTCTCTGCATGATAAATGGCATTAGAAGGTTAGGTCAAACATTCATTTTAGGGTTTTTAATTAGTACCTTTCAACTAATTGTAAGTTCAGAATTTAAATGGTCAAACGGATATTTTTGACGTAGTTCTACATTCAGTGGTTCATAGAAAAATAGTCTCGATATAGAATGATGCTTAGATACCTTTTGTGTACTCTCAAATTTTAATAATGTACATAGGTGTTTAAATTTTTTAATGTTTACTTGAAATTTTTGCAAAAGAAAAGTGATTAAAAAATTATGTCTTGGCTCTATTTATTGTTTCATATAAGTTATTTAATGATTATAAGCACTATACAAAAGTAACTGGCATTAATTCATTTACATGTACTATTGAAGAAGCTTTTAATAACAATTGAATTGTCTTGGAGAATATAGTCCCCTAGTAGCTGAGTGGTCATCATTGCAAACTTGTCTACATTGTATTTGTTAAGTTGTACATTCAAGACCTGTCATGTGAAGGGGTCAAGGCATATTAAATTTAAGGCACAAAGACCTTATTTTGGCATGGAGTCAAAATTAAGAACTACATATCAGTATCTAATAAAGTAATATTCAATGTATTGATAGTTTGTTATAAAAAGACTAGAGGGTTATTTATAAAATTAATGTAATTATAGTTATTGTATAGCTTTTATATTGATCTTAGACACAAATAAAAAGTGGTAAGAACCTTAAAATAAAGCTTAAGTCTGGTAAACAAGCTTTAACAAGAACAAAGCTAATATTGAATCTTTTGAGCTGATGCTAATATTTTTAGTTAGTTGCAGATAAAGAGGGTAAAATGATCTGAACTAATTGCATGTGTACTTGAAATACATAATTTTGACTAAATATATATATGCATGAATTTTTTACAAACTGACTTGCTAATAAATTGTAATCACAGAACTGTATAATATATTTGTTCACATTAAAGGATAGATATTTTCTCATTTCTAATATCAAAGTAATTAAGAAAGATTAAATAATTAAGCATGGTTATAGAAAGGCATGATAAAGTTTAATGCAAGAATGTTAAAATTAATTTTATACAATTTTTATAAACTTTCTAAGATTAAACGAGTAACCGTAACATTACTTTTAATACTACTCTTCTGTTTGGTTTTTAATATATCTTAGGAATTATATATAATGCATGCATAAAAATTATTTTAAAAATATATTCTTTCCTTTAGAATTATACTTTCAAATCAGTTTATGTAACTAATGGAACTGAGCCTCCTCCACATGTAACAGTGAGCATATCCGAGCATCCTCATGTAGAGTATCATCAAATGGTTTATGGACTTTCTGTAGTGGCTATGCTAGCAGCTAGTATGATCCTTGGTTATTTATTTACTAAGGTGTGTATTTAATTCCTAAATTTTATATAAGAGGGGGAAAAGCTGAAATTTTTGTAGCGATACTGCAATTTTTTTCTCTTTGTGACATACACATCTTAATATTGTATTTTAATTGTGTGTTATAATTGTGAATTAGGTTGCTTTCTCTTTGTATCCATATATTTGTAAAATATAGTGTTCTGTATGTAATATTTTATTTATACATTTCATGTTTGTATGGTGGAACAGGGGATTAATTTCTCCATTAAATTATGTATCTGCTTTTACTGAAATGTGATATGTCTTATTATTACACACCTTAATTTTATCATTGTCTTTATTATTGTTTAAGATGCCTTTTTTTTATAATTGACTTAAATGAGCATTGTATAGAACATTGTAAAAAGTTCTGATTTTGAAAATGAACTTAAACTTTTAGGCATAAGAAAATTATTTCATGTAAAAAAAGGGAGAATATATTTAAGTTACTATAAATGTTTAGTTTGAGTGTGAACACAATAGTACTTACTTTTTAGAGCTAGTAAGACCTTATTGCTGAGAAAAACTTCATAGGTAGCAAATTAAAAGTAAAATATTGAAGAGAGGTGAGGAAATTATAGTATATATTCCGTTTCATTTTGAATTTAACTTGATCCTAATGTAATCCTTTGTTTTATGCTGAAATTTAAAGAGCAGTGCCAGTTTAGGTGTCATTTGAGTATTTAACTATGTCTAAATTTTATATGAAGAGCATCACATTGATAGCTTATATATTAGAAGGTGATTTATTCAATGATAAATATTTAACCCTTTAACATGCGGTGGTATGTCTCTGAAACCACCAGTTTCTAAAAAATACCTCGAAACGTGCAGTGGTATTTGAATGAAACCAATGGTTCTAAAGATATCTTCTAACTTTCATAAAAGACACTAGATGTCAGCACATCAGAAAAAACTCCTCTTTCTGTGAGAAAAATGCAGCATTTTAAGAGCATTTTTTTTAAACACTTTCAAAAAAAAATTTTAGCTAATAATAATAGACAAAAATTCAAAGGAAGTTATGTACATTTTTGCTGCATATGCTGTTCATAGCATAACTAATTTTTAGTATGATAAATTATGAAAAGAACTGCTTCGTATTCATCTTCCTTTTGGGTGGTTTCAGATTTCGACCACTGTGCACCTAGAACATGAAAACTGTCCTTTTTGTCTCCGACTTATAGCACACATGCGTAAGAGATGTCCCCACCCCCTTTTTATTTTTTCTGACCCAGGCAGTGAAGTAACTAATAATTTATGGGGGGGGTTGCTATTGCTTTGGGGGAGGAGGTTGATTATTTTAGTATTATTGCATGTTTTAGTAATTTAATAATAAAGAAATAATGAAAAATAATATAACTTTACTGGCTATTGAAGTTGATTTCAATTTCTTAGTTATATTTTGTAATATTTAACATTTAAAAAGTAATTCTAATACTTAATATTGCATGTTTTAGTAAATTTACTACAAAATATATAAAGAATAATCTTACAAATCTGATCCAAATCATATATTGTTCATCCAAGAATTATGTCATAAGTGCGCAAGAATTATGCTTGAAACCACTGCTCCCCTCGGTGGAGGGGGGGGGGGATGTACTGTAATTTTTTTAAGGTATTTTCTCTGTTCTTAGGCTCTATACATTGCATTTATTAATTTTATTTTGAAAAATTCAGCGAATTTATTTTTTTGTGCTTCAAAGGGTTAAATATATGTATTCCATCTTGTTTCTGTATTACAAGTTTAATTACAGTGGAAATAACTTTTCCATCTGCATAAAAATTTATTTTCAAGCATTAATAACCAGTTAAAGTAACACATTAGGGTCAGGTCTGAATTTCATATAAGTGTTTTTTACTTAGTGTAATCACAATAAATCAATAACTACATATTTTCTCTCAACACAATTTCATTTACTTATGTGATGTTTGGGAAATAAAATATACTCTTTTATGTGATGCATGTTTAAGTGGAAGACAAGAAAATTTTTTTAAACTTTTCCCACATGCAGTGTGTTAAGATGCCTAATGGTGTATGTTGTTAGAAAAAAGTTTTTAAAACTATTCTCTGTAGCTTTTTATACTTCATCACATACCTGTAGATTTCTGTTCCTTTTTTTTCTTCCTACATACATTAGTAATAATTTTTTTTAAAAAAAATTCAGTTGTTTCTAACTATTGCTTATTAGTTATGTATTGTAGTTGTGTTACTGGAATAAAGACAATTTTGTTAATTTTCATGATATAATTGAAAGAACAATGTTATTTGATTATTCTTCTATCATCTAAGGTTTAGGGGCCTTCAGTCTTATTTCTTTTCTTAGTTGTTTATTATGCTGTTTATTTTCATGTTTAAAAAAATTAATAAACGAGCAAAAAAATATATCAATAATACATTTCTTTGCTTTTAGATGACATTGCGTGCTTCAAGTAGCTTGCATGATAAATTGTTACAGAAAGTATTTCGCAGTCCAATGCACTTTTTTGATACAACACCAATTGGAAGAATCCTTAATTTGTTTACACATGATGTAGATGAAAGTAAATATATTAAATTTTTTTTCAATATGAACAATATAAAGTGTGAATCATCAATAGCTTATTTCATAATATAAAATATTTTATCTTCATACTGTTTCAATTAAAAAGTTTATACCATTTTTAAAATTTTAAACCAAAAAAATTAAAATATGTAGAAATGGAATATTAAATGTATGATGTTATTACCTGTAATATTTCTATTACAGGTAACAACTTTATGCATTTAATATCTTTGTATTTTCTTTGTCTAAACTTATTTGCATTGAAATTCTTTTTTTATGCGTCATTTTTTTTAACTCTTACCTTTTCTATCATAACTTATCCATATTTTACTGTGCACTTATTTATGCTCTTATAAAAAAAATTATCTGTTACTTATGCCATATGATCGACAGTGACATTAGATCAAGGCCTGCAAAATTCATCATGGCAAAAGACTGCATTTACGCCTGTCGTTAGCCATAGCTTTTAGCATCATGTACACAAGTGACAGTGTGATTTGGCTTGATTCCACCCCAATTTTGAGAGAAAACTCTCTGGGGGTGTTCAGGGGCTTCCCACCTCTCTTCTCCTTCCACCAAACTCAGGAGGACTTGCAGCTTGACAGCTGTTTAGAGTACCCCCATGCTGTGAGGACGCTATACAACTTCAAACATTCATACATTCTCCAGGAATCAAACCCAGGCTCAAGGGCACAGCAGTTAGTGTCACTGACCACTATGCCAAATGGGCAGCAAATATATATATATATATATCTAAAAATAGTTACTAGTGTATGTGTGGTGTGTGTCTTATTTTCAACCTTATTGTTGTTTAAGTATCCAAAAGAAATGAGTAGTTTGAATTTTGACCAGTACTGTGCATATTTGTTATTATAGAAATTCTGCAGGGATCTTAATATTTGTAGAAAATATGCACAGTTTGAAAATTGAAAACAGGCAACAAAATAAAAACAATACACAATATAATATTGTATAAATAATTAACACAGATGCACTGATAAAAAATTATAATTTTTAAATAAGGGTGTTACGTGAAAAATCGTTTTTTTTTTAAATTGAGTGTTTTAAGGGTATATATCTATACAAAATAAAAATGTATGTGTGTATTTAACAATCAATGTTAAATTGGATAAAACTCTGATTAATTCCTAATGTATTCTGATTGAAAATATAATTGAAATTTCTTGCTTCAGTTTTAAAAATGATGAAAAGTAGAAAATCTTTATAGAAATTCAATAAATCAGCTAATCAATGTTTAATCAAAAACATTTCTAAATAAAATGATGTACTCAAAAGGTGTAGTAGATGTTGCTTTTTAAAATCCTGATGCAGACATTGATTGATTTGAGCTTTAGATATAATGTAATTTTTTAAAGTTATGTTTTATATTAATTTTTTCTGTTTGTAATATGCAATATATGTATATATTATAGTGCAAAAAAATTATTCTACTTCCTTTATTTAAAGTAATAAAACAATGTATTCGTTTACTTTGTTTCTTCTCAGTTGATACCCAGCTACCTGCAGTCATGGTTGTTTTACTTCAAAGAATTTCTACTCTTTTACTGGCTTTGTTATTGATTGTCATTGTATATCATTGGTTTGCAATTCCGCTTGTGATTCTGGGTTCTTTATTTCTGTTTCTTCAAAAGCTCTTCAAAGCAACCATAAGGGATTTGAAAAGATTTCAGAGTGCATCTCGGTCACCCATTTTCAGTCATGTTGCTTCAACAGTGAAAGGTTTACCTACTATTAAGGCATTTGAAAAACAGGAGGACTTTTTTGACAAGTACTGCTGCATTCCTTTTTATTTTGAATTATTTGTAATTTTTTAAATTCACCGTTGGAGATTTAAAAATTAATAATTCACTATAGATCAATTATCTTAAAGCTAAATAATTTCTGTCAATTCGTTTGACTCCTTTTATAATTTGTATTTAGTTTTGCATATGAAGAAATATTTGTGCAACATAAAATCATGGAATATATTGTACTTATGTCCTTAAAATGAAAGTGTGGTAGAATTTCTTGTAAAATTTAATCATAGGGTAAAAATTATTTCTATACACAATATCCATTTTTAATAAGCCTTTATTTATCCTTACTTATTACAACTAAATAATTACTTTTGGTAATTCATAAAATAACTTTTGATGCATATTAACCTCCAAAATTGACAGCCCACAATCACTACAATATCAAAACAACAAAAACTCTTGACATGTTTATATAAAAAAAAGAAGAGAGTTTTACAGTAGTCGCATATGATGTGTAACATCTGATTTGTTATCATGGTAAATACGCAATAGTGACTTTAATCCTGAAAGAATTGAATCGGTTATGACTGGAAATAATTTTCTATCGAATAATTATATCTTTAATGAAAATTTTTTTCATTAACACTAGGAGTAATGCAGTTTTTTTATCAAAAATATTTATTGTTCAATTTGGGGAAGAGCGGAGACAATAGATTCATGGAAACTAAAGTATGACACATATACTTGTGATTTCAAAGTACTTAAAAATTGTTGAAAAATGGCATGAATAACAGTACCACTGTTAGTTGTCGAAACATTTCGATTAGTGTTCATTTCGAGCTTGAGTTCATCTTTCAGAAAAGTTATGAGCGGCTCAGCTTCTGGCAAACTGAAGTTAACGTTAAAATCACCACTCAAAATCATGGGAAGCGAGTGATAGTTTTTTTAAAAAGAGCAGAACCACCTTCGGTATACGGTAAAAGTACAAAATGCAGGAAATCTTTAACATTTTTTAACTGTTTAATTCGGAGAAATGTATGCGACCACCAAAATGACAAGACTTGCTGGTATGTGCGGTAGGCGGGCATCTTAATTGCTACTACAGTTGGACCCCTGACAAGGGTAGCGAAGAGACACCTGTCAAACGCATGCTTAAAAATTAGAAATATTAGAGAAAATCAAAAATACCCGTTTACTTAATTAGTTTTTTTTAATCGAGAAATCTTTTTTAATCACAATTAAAAATATTATATTGACAGCGACAGGAATTAACCTCTAAGTATAAAAATGATAAGCACTTAAATATTTATTCAAATAATTCCATATTACTTACTCCTATTTTTTTTAAGAATGATGAGCTTTGTCAGACGCTTACCAGGAAATATAATTATTAATATATAGTTTACACATATACAAATATATCCTCAGATTTCACACACAACAAGCCCTGAGACTTTGAGAATTGAGCATAAGAATCACAAGTTTATTCTGGATGAAGTCTAATAAGACTTGCTGGTATGTACAGTAGGCAGGCATCTTAATTGCTACTACAGTTGAACCCCGAGAGGAGGCTAGCGAAGAGACGACCCAAGGCGCTGAATTGGTCAAATCAAACAGTGCTCGTTTCCCCCGACTTCCTGTTATGCATTTCCGTCACTTTGCATAAAATCACTCCAACAAATATCCAACAACTGAGAGTAAAGATGTTACACATCAAAAAAACTAATGAATCATAGATTTTGGTGGAAAATGACATGATTCATGTGGCATTGATTTGGCTGTTGTGATGCTAATATGTAAATACCAACTTTTTTTTGTTAGAAGTTTATACTAAATTAAATTTCTGTATTGGAGTTTTATAAAATATTTTTTAGAAAAACTCATATTTTAGAGTTTTAATTAAGTAGGATTGGATAGTTAAATTGATGTAAGGGTTGATTACTTATAATCAGTTGCTAACTTAACTAAGTTTGATGCTTAGAGAGCATTTGTCTTTTCAATTTAATTTTACTTAAACTCTTAAATTTTAAGCAAATCTTTTCATAATTCTTTTATTATTCCAATTTAAGCTTATTTCTGTGTTTCTAAAAAACTAAGTTAAGTTATTCAAGTTATGTATTTATATGATTAATATTTAAATGCTACTCATTTTATGTGTATTTGATTGAATTCATTGCAAGTGGTTACTTTCTTCTATATTTTTAGGTTTACTCAACTTATTGATAATAATGCATCACCTCGATATCTCTATTACTCTTCTTTGAGATGGATGGGTATTCGGATGGATCTCCTGTGCCTTGTCATCACCTTAGCAACCATTTTATTTGTTCTTTACCTCAAAGATCAAACAAGTCCTGCTTTTGCTGCTCTTGCTCTTGTTTTAGTTTTGCAGGTATAATCTAAAAACTAGCAATATATATTTCATAGGTTAAATGTAAATTTCTGAACTTAATTCTTAACAGTATTGTGTAAAAGAAATTATAATCAATGTAATTTTATTTGTTAGTAAATTTTTAATACAGATATATTAGTTTTGAAAGTAATTTTGCTAGTATAAAATAATTTATTGGTCTATGAATCAATAATATTAAATGCGTGAAAGAAATGGGAAGTTTTTTTTTGTCATTGATTGCATTTGCTAATTATATCATTATTCTGTTTTTTCTCCTTTTTTAATAGCTAAAAAACACTGAAAATCACATTGACTTTGCTCTCTTATATAACATTATTTGTTCTGTCAGGGACATGTATTCATGGTAGAACAATTTTTAGCTTTATTGGCATTTGATAATTATCTTATGAATTGTGATATGTGAATAATTTAATTTCAAAACTAAAATGAATGCCCTTTTGTTTTCTTATATCTTGCGTAATATTTTATAGAAAAATGGATTGTTCTGTCAAAAAGTTTTTAATATTTAAATATATTATATAAACATTCTCTTAAGATAGTTCTTAGTGCATTATTTACTTGACATTTTTTTCATTTGAAAAACTTTTCATTATTTTTAGTTAAGTGGCCTATATCAATACATAGTGCGACTTGGATGTGAATTAGAATCACGGTTTACTTCTGTTGAAAGAATTCAATCATACGTTGAAGAACTAGAATCTGAAGCACCATCTGTTATTGATAAAATGAGACCATCTCCTGATTGGCCAACAAGAGGGCATATTACTTTTAAAGATGTAAATATGCGTTATAGACCGGGTCTACCTTTAGTGCTCAAGGGACTCACTTTTGAAATAGAGCATCAGGAGAAAATAGGCATTGTGGGAAGAACAGGAGCAGGTATGCAGCATCTACAGATTCACATTATTTTTAAGAAAATATACAGACATTTTATGTAATGTGTATTTCAAGGGAAAGTGCCTTGTATTATAACACATTAAATTTGTTTTTGTATTAGTTTTTCCTGCATAAAATAACACAACAATGATCAAAATTGTGAAATTGGGGGTACTTTTTTAAAACAATTGTATGTTTAATTTTGCATGCATATGCAAAAGGAATTGTTTCTTGTAGTAATATATATATATGTAGCAACTTAATATTTTTTAAAAATTTTCCTTAACTTAATATTAAATTATACTCTGATATATTTTTCTGTATATCTTAAATACAAGTACCATTTTTCAAAAAACCAGTCTCGTTTTATATCACATGCTAAAAAGATTAAACATTCTATTTTAATTCATTTCCTATTCTCAGAAAAAATAACTAAACAGCTTACACAGACACTTTTCCAATGATACCTGGCATCCAAGTATTTCACTAAAATCACATGCACAGTTTATAAATTAACTATTTTTCTTCACTTGAACATGTAATTATAACATTCCAACTATATTTTCCCCACTTTTACCTAATTTTGAATGTAAAAAGGGTCAATTCTGCCTCTTTGGTACTTGGTATTTGAGCAGAAAGGTTGCTCTATTCTCTCGTAATGTCTAATGCACATTAATAAAAGCTTATTTGCTTACTACAAGTATTTTCTTTTGCCACCACTACAATATTTCTTTCAAAACAAAAATGGAATCATTACATATCTATATCTTAAGAAAATTTAGTAATTGAAACAAATCAAACTGAATTCAAAGAACTTAAGTGTTTAAAAAGTCTTAATTTTTTAAAAAATTTTTTCAGTTTGTATTAAATAGAAATTTAGTATTATATAGGATTATAACAAAATCATTAAAAGAAAAGAAGCTAAAATATTATAAATGCTTCCTGTTACTGCTCATCTACAAAAACTAGTCCTTAAAGATCAACTAGTTTAAACTAAAATGTTGATGTTGATTATAGTAAAATTAATACATGATCATTTACACAATTAAGACTCAAAAACCATTATAAATCAAAGACTGAAAAACTTTAAACATTAAATTTACTAACATTAAAACAAAGTTAAATTCCCAAGCCTAAACATATTAATCCAACATTCATTCATGCCAACATCTTCGAAAACAGTCATAATAATAATAATCTCTCGAATTAGAAGATCACATGCATTTATATATTAAGCAAAGAACTGATGCCATAGGAGAAAGGAACTTTATACAAAGCTTTATGTAAATTAGATACAGCATATTCAATGGCAATATGATTAAATAGCATAGTGATCTGCCTTTATTTCAATTAATGAAAATTCCACATGAGATAGAAAATTGAGGTAAAATCAGAGTGAACGTTTATTTCCAACAGTTGATATCACATATCAAAATTAATCTAATTAATCAAGAAATAAAAGCAGAGAAAATAGCACAGCTCATGCAGCATAAATCAAAATTCCACTTCCCCATGTTCTTGGTTGAAGTTCACAAAGCTGAAGATTCCTAAACATTTATAAAATAAGTAAGCTATGCTCCATGTTGATATTAGTTCATGAATTTAAATAACCTGGAGCCATCTAGGTTGTTTCTCCATTCTTCGTCATTCTTCAAAATGTCAGCTCATTATCTATAATGAGCTAATCTTTGCTACACCAGGGAATATAGAAAAAATTGATTACCTTTCTAATTGATCAATTGCAATTGATTTGGACTTGTAACATCATGGCACAAGTGTCTAATGTTACCTCCAAATAAACCCAAAGGTGAAGTTGTCCAGTATAGAAATAAAAATGACTAGAATTAATTAAATGATAATGGGGATGACTTCTGCAAATATCTCCGAAAGCAATATTGACAGAGAACCACTCAACCAGATATCTAATTAGGATAGCTGTCAGTAGTCCCTTTATGTAAGAGAGGACTTTGCTGACAAAGAGGAAAAGCGACTCTCTGATTTTTTGCTTGAAACTTTCCACCCTGTGGAGCCATGATAGCTGAGTTGACTCATCATGAATTTGTAATTGGCTTATTTCCATCGAGTTGTGGGCTCTTAGTGCCTCTGTATAGTGGGGTTGACACATGTTAAATCTACTGAGTTCAAAGTTTTAGTAGTAGTGTGGAAGTTTTGAGTGCCAACTCAGGTGCCATCCTTGTCACTGGTCTCTGGTTCACCAATAATCCTCATCTTGCATCGATGTAGTGTTAATAAGCAATTGATCAATTCCTTTGTGTATTCGTCATTTCTCAGTAAGCCTCACTGCTCGTTGCATATATGCAAGAAATCTTAGAACCTCAAGAATTTTTTATATCGTATGCTCCATTTTGTGTGATTGCTAATAATTTAAAAGATCCCAAAATTGATTTTTGTTAACATTAATTATTATTCAATTTGAGTGCTTTTAAATGTTTTCATTGTGAAATTCCTAGTGTTTTTTACAGTGAAATTAAAAATATACTTTGTATTGATAATGTTATATAGAATAACACTTTTGTAATTATTTCTAGGAAAGTCATCTTTGGGAGCTGCCCTGTTTCGTTTAGTTGAATTAGCCTCAGGAAGCATAACCATTGATGGAATTAATATAGAGGAACTTGGTTTGGAGGATTTACGATCTAGAATGTCTGTTATTCCCCAAGATCCAGTTTTATTTCATGGCACAATTAGGTAAGTATTATTTGGAATGCAAGGAAAATTAATTTGAAAATAAGGATGTTTAAATGTTTTCATTGCAGATCTAACAATAGACATTATAATTGTTTATATAAAAGTGCAATTTTTCATTTTTTAATACAAAAGCGTGAAAAAATAGTAATAAATTTGAGTGTTGAATAGCTTTTAAATGGGGGGGGGGGGTAAGTCTTTAAACTACCTGTGTTTATAAAATTTGTTTGGTTTTTCTCCATTTAACAAACTTATTTTACTTCAGATAAGCAATTTCACTAATTCTGTATTTTAAAAATATTTTTTTTGAAATTTTTTAAATTTTAGGAATTAATTTTATTTTTGAATATTGGCATTATTTATTTTTTTGTGTGTTGCTGACATATATCTCTGTGTGTATTTCAGATACAATCTTGATCCTTTGAATGAATTTGAGGATGAAATGTTATGGAAAGTGCTTGCAGAGGTTGATATGAAATCTAAAGTAAGAAATGTATTTTTTTTAAAATTTCATAACTTGTAGGTTGGCTTAAGGTAACTTCACAAAAATCAGTAAAAAAAATTATTTTTCAATTTTTATTTAGAAATAAACTATTACCTCTTCTGCTTCTAATAATTAACTTTAACCAAATTAGAAATATTTCAGCAATCCAAGCAATAACATTAGTATGCATTGCTTACAAGTGTTTCCTTTACATTAAAATTCTTAAAAGTTAAATTACAGCACACATTAATACCGTATAAATAAATATCTTAATGAGAGATTTTGTGTCAAAAAAAGTATTCAGACAAAATTTAAGTCCATGAATTTCCATTATTTTGAAGCTTTTTCCAGGTTACTCCACGTGATTTTTTTTTAAAAACTACTGAAAATTTTTAGGAATGTTCTCATTAAAATATTGCAACAAATAAGAACATACAAAAATTTGGTGATTGTATGATAATCAGTTTTTTAGAAATATTTCTTAAGTTTGTCCTTTATGTTATGGGGACAGAAAATCCTGCTTGAAGTGACCATATAATTGTGCATATAATAATCTTTAAAAAAAAGATTTATTGTGTGTGTTGTTAATTTTTTTTTTCACTTTTCAGATTTCTGTTCTAGAGGGTGGGCTAGATGCAGTAGTTATAGAAGGAGGAAATAATTTTTCTGTTGGTGAAAAGCAATTGATATGCATGGCAAGAGCCTTACTTCGACAAAGCAAGGTAATGATTCAAACTTTAAAAACTTTACTTTATTCTAATTTATATTTTAAGTTATACAATTATTTTTGTACAAAGATCAATTTTTTTACATGTTTATATGAAAGTTAATTTAAGAAAAAAATAATTTTTATATAACATTAAGTTAGACCTATATGCCATAATTTAGCAAATTCTACATTTTATCATAAATACCTTAACTTACAATATTGAATTTGCCTGTTTTGTTTTTCATATCTTTTATTGAGAAATTATTTGGATGTAATTAGCTTAAGTATTGAATAAAATATAAATAAATAAAACTTAATTTAATACTAATGACTGAGGTTTCTGTTAAACTTTTAAAGAATTATCATAATTTCATAACACATTACTTTAGAATCTAATGAGTTTTATAAGTCACCATTCTCTGAAGCAATGGATGTATTTGTATCTACTGTTACAATAAATATCATTGAAATATGTTTACTTCTGTACTTTTCAACGTAAACTTCATTTCTGACAACCTAAAGAATTGTTTTAGTTTCTCCAAAAGAAACTTTAATAAAATAGTTTCCATATTGAATATAAAATAAGTTATAACTAAATGTCAGAAGCAATCAGAAAATATTTTATTGTTGCTGGGATCTGAGAAACATCTTTTGACCTATATAATCAAATGCAGATCACTTTCTAAAAATTTTTTTATTTCATCTTGATGTTTCAAACTAAGTTAAAACATTAAAAAATACATCAGCTCTTCAGCCAGTCTAAGATGGATTTTGCTCTGGATTGAAAAGTCCTAGATTTTATTGCATCTGATTCGCTGTCAGTTGAAGTTAATGATCCATCAAAAAAATTACATGTAATCTGTTGGGAAGTTCGTCATCATATTTTACATTTACAACAAGGAATAGAAGAGGAAATGTATGTAATAACTGATGTATATTCTCTAACAATTATATTTTATGATTTAATTTTCAGAAGTAGCTCAAAATTAAGATTAAAGATAAATTTATTATTGTAAATCATTGCTGTAAAATCAAGATATTACTTTTATTAAGTTTCTGCTACTCTTTCTCAACATATTGCTTGAAAATCAGGAATTTTACTGGAACTTAGTCATTCAGTAAAATTGCTATAAATTAATAACTGCATTTTTCTCTCCAAAACTTCCTTTCTTTTTTATATATTTATGCTATATCCACTCTCCAACACAAATGTACTAAATGCCTACTCTTAGTAACCTACACTCTAGGCTAGTGACAAAATGGAAAAGACATGTTTCCTGCATGCAATATGTTAAAATATAAATTAAAAAGTCATCAATAGTAGAAATTTGAAATCTATTTTAGCTAAATTTAACACAAGTAACTAATCAATAATAATAAAAAAAGTAATTCAAACAGAAAATTTAGAGAGCATATTTTTAGGATTGATAAAGTAAAGGAAATTAAAATTATGATTTGCTCTTCAAGTACAAAATTTTCAAAAGCTTAAATTTAAAATTTTTCTTTTAAGATGTTTTCTCATGAATGATTCAAAGCCCTTAAAAAGTTCAACTACCTTCTTTGGTCCAATCCAATGTGGCATACATTAAAAAGGATAAAATGGAACAGTATTTTGATGGCTTCTTAGTAAAAACACTCAATAAATTAAAAAATTAAAGATTTTAAATTTAATTTTTTTAATTATAATATAATAAAAAAAATAAATCACTGAAATAAAATTAACCATATGCAGTGTAAAATACTTGAAATTTATTTTAATAGGTGTTGGAGTGCTTAATGAAATAGTAATTTTATTCAAAATAAAGTCTTGTTCTCGCATCAAAAGTTTACTCTGTTTTTACTATGTACAAATACTTGTGTAAAAATTTGAGACTGTTATAACTTTTTATCACATTGAAAACTTATTGGAATTTTTTTTCATGCATTCTTTTACAAAAGCTTTTAATAAATTGTGTTTTCTGCATTTCATCTTTAAATTCCATGTCCTGTGTTCTATTATAACTATTTTATATAAGCCAGTATTTGTATTAGAAATTGGTGTATTAAATCTAACTTTCATTTGCGAATGTTTGCTTTTTTATCCTTTTTCATTACATTTTGATATCCCCCCCCCCCAATTCCTTTTGGTTTTTAAAAATAGCCTCTATTTAAGAAAACAAAACTGAAATTTCTAGCAATAATTCTTCAATTGTCCCCAATAAGAGTGAAGATGCAGTTGTGTGAATAAGTGTTGATGAGAGTGTGAAAACACACCTGTAGACAAGTGTAAGGTAGCAGCACTTTCAAGTGAATTAAAACTGATTGCATATTGTCAAATTTTTGCTTGTGAGGGTTTTCTGTTATCCTGAATGATTTGTTTTCTCACAATTATAATTATTGGTTTGAAATTAATATTCCATGTGCTTGCTACTATTTAATGATCATCTTGATATTCATTGCATTTCCAACTGGATACAACATTACAGCCTGTGTTGTTAGTCTGATACTTAGTGACTGATAATGAGTAATTAGTTGATAAGATATAATCTCATTAATAACTGAATGTAAAAAAAAAAATGCCTGAAAAAATATCCAATTAGCTGAGAAAATTAGAAGGATCTAGTCTTTAACCAGATTATAATAGTTCCAATATTTTTAACAGGTTGTATTATTAGATGAAGCAACTGCTGCCGTTGACAATGAAACAGACCATTTTATTCAAAAAGCTATCAACCAGGTATTTGCTAATTCAACAGTGCTGACAATTGCTCATAGATTAGCAACTGTTGCTAATTGTGATAAAGTTATGGTGCTGTCTGAAGGAAAGGTAAGTTTTTACAAGATATTTTTATTTGGAAGTTGCTAGGAGTTGCTAATTTTGTTTTCTTATAAGTTAAATAATTATTTTGACTGTTAAAGTTTTTGTCAGGTGGTCAGACTGGCCACCTGACCGGAACATCTGCTCAGACACCTCAGCATCCAAGGTCATGAAAACTGAGATTGGCCCTCATGGACTGTTTCCCCACTGAGTTTAGTAGTTAAGTTGAAGTTTATGAATGCTATTATATTCCAGAAAGAGTTTTCATTGAATCCTTAAAAAATGTTAACTTCCTACTAGAACTTTGAAAGAAAAGATAAAATTTTAGCATCTTGGGTTGCAATGCTTACATTGTGTTCTCCTTGGATGTTTAATAAAGTTCATTTGAGGCCTAAATGAAATTTAATAGAGTAAAAAAAAATTTTTTTAAATGGTAGTTAATACTGGATTATTGTAAGCTATCAAACCAAGAAAGTTATTTTCCCTTTCCTTTATTTACTTTGCTGTTAGTGTTTGAATACTTGAATTAAGAAGCTTTATTTTTATGAAAGATCTCTCTGGACTTAATATTTACTATTAGAAACAGATTAGTTTGTCTTTTAAATAAATCAATAAGTAATATTTTCGAAATTATTTTTACATAATAATCTAAAACTCATGTTACTCACTATAATGAATGCTATCAACTTGGTAACCTTTGGAGGATATTTTATGCTTCATTAATTCATAATCATGTATATGTAACAGTATAAGAATATTTAATCCCTTAAGTTATACAGACAGATACCTAGACACCAGAAAAATTATAATTTCATTTTATTTTATAATATAATCAAGAAAAGTTAAATGCACTACAAATGAACTTAAGTTCCCTCTTTACTTATCGATTAAATAATTATAATAAAATCAGTTTGAGGGGCCAAAAATAATGTGAACTGGTTATTAATTGTTTTGAAAATAATTGCTAGTTGAATGTACTGAACTGTAAAGTGTTCACACATTATGAAAAATTACGAAATTTGAATCTTAACTGGTTAAAATTTCAAGATTTGTCTGTAAATATCAATTAATAAACTATCATTAATCGTTCTGGTATTAAATTTTTCTGCTTGAGAAAAATAACAAGATCAAATCAAAGTATTATTAATTTGTTGTATTATGTACTGTAGAAAATTGTCTGTTACGTAGAAATAATTTTAGTGTGCTTATATGTATAAGTAATTTTGATAGATTACTTTATTCTGTAGTTATTTAACTATTGAATCATAAATATCATTCAGAATTGAACTTTAAGAATATTTCTTACTTTATAATGATATTTATTCAAATTAATTTTTAAAGCATATCTTTTATTTTGACATTTTTAGATTGTTGAATTTGATCAGCCGACAGTTTTATTAGCCAATAAGAACAGCCATTTCAACAAGTTAATGTCAGCATCGCCATCCTCGTACATTGGTTGATTTTTATAACTATTATGATTTTAGTGATATTCTGATGAGACTAATGTTAACATGTGCTTCAAATGAACTATCTGCTTTAAAGGTATTACTGAATGGAAGGTGCAGAATCTTTGTTATTTGATATAAACGGACATGTATGCATATTTTTGGTAGTATATGGGGATTTTATGAGAATTACAACTAAGATGTGATATTTTTAAGCGATGCATTTGTATTTGTAAGAAGATATTATTGCTCTTAATTTTTTTTATTAAATCAACAAAACTATTTCGGATAAATATTTGTATTTTCGAAAGTTGTGATTTTAAAAAGTTTTGCTGAATACTCAGAAATGTATATTTTCTATCAATGTTTGCAGAATTTGATTTTTTTAAATCTAATATTGCATAGAATGTTTTTGATTTAATATTAATTTTTGATAATCAAGTGTAAAAACTTCAGAAATTTTCTTTTATAATTTGGGCTTATTGTTATGCATTATTTCATAATGTTTTACTTTCAGTGTTTGTAAGTGTATTTATTATATTTCTTTAAATGCCATATTATGACATATTTGTTGTCCTTTACAAATAAATAAAATGTGTTAATGTTGAAATTTATAAGTGTTTTGTACAATATGTGTGTGTTTAATTTTTCAGTGTTGTGATTATAATTCTTCTAATCCTATATATGTTTCACTTATTGTCACGTGGGGAAGTATTTGACTGTGTTTTAAATATTTTAGTAGTTTAATATTTTTTTAATGACTAAACTAGACTGTTTTATTTTGGTGAAATAATATTAGATATATTTATATATAATGCTGAAGTTTTAAAGCAATTTCTTTTTGTTTCATTGCATTATACATTTAGGTTATATTATTTAACAGTTCTTGTGTATATTATACTACTGAAAATTATGCTCATTCTTTTGTATTGTTAGTCTTTTAAAAACTCTGCTATGCCATTCACAGTATTATTAGAAAATTTCTATAAATTGTTTTTGTTCAAATATATTTGATACTAATTGGTGTGTTAGATTTGTTATTTGGGGTGAGGGGCAGTTGCAAGTAAGTCGAATAGAATTTTTAGATATATTTGGCATGATAAATGAACATAAAAAGAATGAACTTTTGAAATATTTTAAAAAACTTAAGTGTGTTAAAACACAATCTACTATTTACAAAATTAAAATTTATAAGAGTTTTTCTCTTATAAAAAAAATGCAGTTTAATATGCCATATAATGAAAAGTGAATGTGTTTAAATCAAAAATTAATGTTTATTTTGTTGATGATGATTTTTTTTTAAATATATACAATGAAACTCAACAGGAAATGAGAAATGTTGCATTTAAATTTTAATGTGGTAAAAAAAATGTTTTGTAATTATATAATTAACTGATCATAACTATTCATTCTAGTTACTTAATTGCTAAGATATTTTTGTTTTTTAAAAAAAGAACTATTTTTGTATATGACTACTTTTGTTTTTGTATAAAATGAATTTTTGCATGGATTTAATGCACTGTTAGGGTAATAAAACCCATTTTAATTTTATAAAAATTGTATTATGTATTGTTTATTTGACATCCATTAAAAAAATGTTAGTTTTATGTGTTTTTCTTTGAAAAAGAAATCATAGAGCAATAGTAGTTAGCTCATTTTATTTGTTAGTGTTTGATACAGAAATTAAAATTTACTTTTGTTATCAATTAAATTCACACCCAAATGGTAATAAGTACATCAAATGTCATAAAATCCCTTAGTAACTATTTTAAATTAAAGTGAACAGAAATTCCAAGTTAAATTTCTTCAGACTGTGATTAAAAAGTTAAAAATTATTATATGAACCTAATAAGTAATTTTGTAACTTTTAATCACAGGTTTTGTATTGTAATATGTATTACATCAGTGATTTTAAAACTTTTATTGCCACAGCTCCCTTGTTGGGGTATAAAAAGTTTTGTTGTTCAGCTACTCTTAAAGCAAGTTGAATATATACACAAAGAGGAAAAAGTGCAAATGTAATGCATTTTTGTCTTTTTCATGGGGTTTGAAAGATGTATTTCATTGTTTATTTTATGTTTATGGGGATTTTTAGTTACCTTTACCCTCATATCACTTGAGCTGGAAAGTTTGTTCTTGTATCTATTTTTTGTGAGTGCATACCTAAGTAGACTTGTAGAGATAAGTTGAAGTAAAATTTGCAAATCGTTTCACAGCAGCTTAGCCAACAGCATTTTTTTCTGAATGCTGCTGCATACAGAATTCTTTGTCTCCATCATGGTATGTCTGAAAGTGCTGTCTTTGCTAATCTTGCTTGCCGCCTTGCTTTAGAAAAGCTTCATTCATCATTTCATTAAGTCTGTTTTTGATAGCCAGAAAATGGTTTCATCATCCAACTGTAAATGTCATCAATTGACAGGAAAAGAATCTTTTAGGGATCTTCTCAAACTTGCAAGTAGGCAATAACATTTTCAAGGAAGTTGGTTTGAAGGTTGATCTCATTTTTTAGACAAATTCTTGCAACCGAGGGAAGTTGAAAATGTTTTTCTATCTCAACACACATGCTTTAAAAATATTTTTTTTATATAAACTATTATTTTCTCTAATTGTGCTTCTTTCCCTTAAAAAGAACTAATAGTTCCATTTATTTCTTCAAAGTTATACCAATTTAAGGCTTCCTTGTAAATGTGATCTTGGTGCATTTTCTTAGTTCAGTTTGGCTGAGCTTTCTTCCGTGATAACCACAACACTTCTTATGCAGTTAAAGGTGGAAGTAATCCATACCCATATTTTCTTCGGTAAATCTTAAACGGTATGCACTGTGTGGATGACTCTTAATGTTGCTAATTATCTTTACAGCACACCTTCCTGCATGAGTTTTAAATCTTGTGATATCCTTCTAGTTGCCAGAGAAGGCCAATAGATGTCAGTGACTTCTGGTGTCATTTCCTGACACTTTATCTTGGAGACGTCTCTCTTCATTTTTCTAACCATTGCTGCTGTTTCAACTTTGAAAACTTCAACACATTTGTTCCATTCTTGTGTATACATTTGTCAATAACTTGGAAAAAATTGTCATTAGTAGCATAAGTTTCAAGTACTTCTCATCAAAATTTCTTTTCTTTGCATTTCAGATACATACCTCACAATCACAAGTTTCACAGCATCGTAACTATCATCAAGCCATATACTAAAAAATTCAAAAGTATTCAATCTTATAAGATTATTCTTCACAGACTGAAATTTTGTTTATTCACTTGCTTGTAGTGCTATCTGTCATTTATTCAATATTAATCTTCTTGACGATGTCAGAACTTAACAAGCAATTTGAATATCCTTCACATAAGTTTTAATCAGTGTCTTGGTAATAATAGGGACTTTCTAGCCTTTGAAATCTATAAAGTATTAATAAATGAAACTTGTGGCATTTTCCTTTTTAGAAATTCTCACCACCGTGGATCTTGCTTAAAGGGATAAACACGATGCAATAAATCAGTTTATGGAATGCAGAATAATTGCATCCAGTTATCTTTATTTTTGCATAAAACCAAACAGTCAAAGAGGTTTTATGGGATTAATCATTTATCCTTTTAGCTTCATTTACTTTTTATTGTTAAAATAAGAACTGTGATAAAGGATAAAATTCAGTTGTATTGCCAGAAAAAAGGTTTTAGGTTAAAAGGAAACAAATTTAAACAATAATAAAATAAATTGCTTTACATTAACTGAGATTCAAAGTGAACTTTTATATTCAAGACAAAGGCTTAGAGTTCTTTCATAAATATTTAACCAATTAAGAAAAACACTGAAATTTTTTCAGTGAATCCTTTTCCCATGAATCTCTAACGAATTATTTAGATGCTTAATGTGTAACATACACAAGTATAGTCTCTAACTTGAAAATACTTGTGAATGAAGGAAGATATAGCCAGGCAAGTGAGTTCAAAGTATTGTAAATCAACTACTCCCGATATAATGCAAACGACAGCAGCGCCCCTTGTGGTGAAATATGAAAGATAGACATTGCACATCGGAAATGAAAGGTAGAGTAACAGTAACACAATTCAACTCTGCCACCATGCCTGATTACTTGTTGTCCAAAACAATCTTTGAGAAAGCTTTGCACTCCAGCTTTCTAGTGTGCAAAGACCGTAATGCGAATTGGTGAATATCTTCTACAAAGTCCTATGATATCCTGTAATAATTCAGGAACTCTGTCCATTTAATATATCTTCAGAGAACACAGGTCTCAGAAAGCGATCCTTCTAGATACCGCACGTCACGTTAATGGACCAGGGCATTTGCTGTCCGGTGGATAGTCCCCACGACGGATTTTCCATCGCTCATTAGTGGAGACAATGTATTTTTTTCTTGGGTGCCGCCAGGATCGCGGTAACTTAGTGGTTATGGTCACGAACTTGTGGCCGAAGTGTCGTGGTCTAAAATCGAGGTGTCAGTTGAAGATCCACCGTGCAGCGGGAACCGATGCACATTAAATCTGTCGCCCCCCCCCTTTAGTAGGGTGTAGTAGTTAGAAGAGAGGGTGCCAGATCATGTGTTCTCGTCATTTGAATAGGGATGATAGCTTTGATGCATAAGACAAGTATTGGCGAAACCGCGATATTTTTTGGCCATGTTGAAGTATATGGAGATTGAAATGTCAGGCAAAATATTGATCTAAATTTGCAAATTGAGCTTATCACCGAGTGGTGAATGATGGAAAATCTCCTAAATTGTGAAAGAAAATAGAATGGCTGCAATGCAGAAAATTGCATCAGATATTAATCAAGGGTCATCTCAAAATATCGTTGAGCAATTTGTTCTTATGCATCGGATAGGCTGTGGAGGCCGAGAGATAGTGCAAACGTCGTTGTCTGACGCAGTCAAGATAAAAAAAAATTTCTCGAATTCTCTCTGGCACATAAGGATTGGACAGTGAACATTTTTTTTTTTTTTAAAGTAATGTCGTCTGATAAATTATGGTTTAAGTTGCATCGGATAGCAACTTAATCGAACTCATGGATTCGAGACGCATTGCTACAAAACTTCGAGCCTTCCTTCTTTCCTTTATTTCGTGTTCATGGTTATATGAATTACATGCAGAATAAATACATTCCGTAATTCTCTGGTGATGCGATGGGACCATTAACCAGTTAACTGTGGTACTCCGTCACAGAGTAAGTGCCGCTATTGAAATATTGGATCGAAAAGATGGGTTTATTTTTAAAAAGTTGTCAGTTTTATTACTAAAACTGTATTTGTGGTTAACATAAACATATTACGTGCATTATACACGTGAGTTTTTATGGATATATATGAATTTTAGTGACCGTCAAAATCCCCCGGACTGAGAGACCTAAACACACTGATTTACTTTCTTTAGTGAAAAAGTATTTTCTACCTGTGGAAGGAAGGAAGTTATAGTGTAAGTTCAGTCGGGATGATGACCAGAAAGCATCCTTGCCTTATCCACTCCAATAAAAAAAATAACTTTTAAGGAGCACTACATTGGACCATTACTCTAACGTCAGCACGCGGTGGCAGAGTGGTCTAGGCATCGGATCATGGCTAGCATGTCATGGGTTCGATCCTAGTACCACTAAAGATCCGCCGTGTAGGGGCGCGATGCACGTTAAATCTGTCGAGAGCTCAAACGTCCTCCTGTTGGTGTGGTGTGGTAGTTAGGAGAGGAGGGTGCCAGCTCAGGTGTCGTCCGCGTCACTTGACCATGGTTCAAAATTACACGGACTGTCGCCAAAAGCCCTCGTGTTGCTAATCAGTGCGACGTTTTTTTTTTCTCTCACTAACGTCAGCACATGCTTCTGTCATCAAACAATGGGCATTTACACCACTCGGTAACTTCGGGCCAGCAGCTATTAATGAGCTCAGTGCCCGGTCGGTGTCACGCATTTGTCCCATGGCTGACCATACCTGAAGGAACCCTATTAATAAATCAACTTTCCGACTTTTGTCTTTGCCCCTTTTAGGCTAACATTAAAAAAAAATCATCGCACAAAAATTAATTTGCTATGCGAGCTTATACTCTGTTTCAGGTGTATATGGAGACGCAAAAGTTCACTTCCATTTTTCATATTCCTTGTTTCATTCCTGCCTGGCATCAAAATATTCTGAACATCTTAAAATTTGCGAACGTGTTTCGTTTTTCTCAAAAATTACAATTTAAATAGTCAATGGTTACTACTTTTTTACGTATGACGAGTATATTCGTCATGACACACAATCTTGCTACTTCTCTGTGACGAGGATACTCGTTAATCACAGTTAACTGTTTAAAAAGGATAATGAAACCTGCCATAGTCCTGGTATTGTACAGAATTAGTTTGAGGAATAAAACGGAGATTTAACTTTATTGTTGGGCTGCCCCGCGTAATCCTCAGATCTCAAACCTATTTGAGAACTTTCGGAATGAAATTTAAAGATCTATGCAATAACGCATCCAAAACCATTCTATCTATTCTAACCATTCTAGATTTAAAATTTGTACGTGCTTTTTATGATATGATTAGGAATGAAATTAAAACTTCAAAACGGATCCTCCCAAAGTACAAATACTAAATCTCATTTTGATAACTTAGATCATTACAAATGTGATTCGCAAGAATAGCAGAACTCTCCTATTTTTATATATTTGTTTTCGGTGATATATACATATCCCATATGTGGGAAATTCAACAGAATTATTAAAAAAATATTTTAAGATATTTATTTAAATAAATGCACGGATGCAGTTCTTCGATTCTGATACATTTTACCTATAAATTGTTACTTGATTCTGCATTCATTCGTATATAATATTTAACGTGCGAAGGCTTTCAAAATCATGGAAATAAAAAATAACGGCATACACATCTTTTGTATATGTGCATTATTTGAGCTGTCAAACTGAGGATGGAATTAGCTCTGAAATGTGTGTATTTTTTTTTATAATTATTAAGGTAAAGCTTTATGAAATATTGATCTTTCATTCGTTTTCTTCTATATATCCATCATGCCAGTATACTATTTAATTGTTTTACATTTTTGCAATTTTTTATGGTAAGCAGTTTTAAATAAGCTAATTAACATTTCAGAAACGTTTCAGACTATTCGATGAATATTATATCATGCTATTCATGGAATGAAAACTTCAAACTCATATTTCTCCATGTTGAATTTTTGTACATATACTGTTATTCAACATCCTAAAGCTCTTTTGATAATTGAAGTATGGGTTTGAAATTTTTTTATACATGTTATGAAATGTATGTTTTGTAAAACTGTGCTTGTAATTAGCTCTAACATGTTTAGTACTTTTTCTAAAAAAATTTCAAAACTAATGTTTTTTTGAGAATTTTTGGAAATTTTTAACTATTAAAAAAATTAAAGAGCAGCAGCAGAAAAACCCATGTACAGTTTTATGTAGTTATAAGTATAAGGTACTTAGAAAAAAAATTTTGAAAGAAAATATATATACATATTTTTAAAAAAAGCCTTAAAGGTTTACAAAATGTTAAAAAATCTTTAAAATATTTAAATTTTACAAACATTTTGCAACAAATTGAAACATTTTTGTATGTAATTATTATTAAATTCTAATCTTTATAAAATACAATTAAAACCAAATATCAAAAGTTAAAAAAAATTGTGAAAGTGGTACCATATCGCCTTAAAATGGTATATTTTTCAATTTTTCTCAAAGAATTGCGATTGAAAGAATAAACGTCGCACTGATTAGCAACACGAGGGCTTTTGGCAGTGGTCCGCGTAATTTTGAACCATGGTCAAGTGACGCGGACGACACCTGAGCTGGCACCCCCTCTCCTAACTACCACACCACACCAACGGGAGGACGTTTGAGCTCTCGACAGATTTGACGTGCATCGCTCCCCTACATGGCGGATCTTTAGTGGTACTAGGATCGAACTCATGATACGCTAGCCATGATCCGATGCCTAGACCACTCGGCCACCTCAAAGAAATGCAAGGAATATTAAAGCTATCTAAATATAATTAATATAATCTAATGAGATAATAAGTTGTTGATGTTTTAAAGTATGTTGTACCTACAATATATTTATTACCTTAAATTAGTGTTAAAAATTTCCTTTAGGATAATTATTCTGGAAAAACATTAATTTATATATTTTTGATAGTCATTTGAAAAAAATATGGAATCAAAAATAATTTTTAAAAATTCTTTAAAATAAGTTGTTTAATGGCCACTCAATGTAGAGAAATTCACACTATTTCTTTTACAAAATCACACTATCCCGTAATCCTTTTTTAATTCCTACTCTATTAGTGTTCTCTCTCTCTCTCTCTCTGTGTATATATATATATATTGATCAAATTTTCAATCGTTAATAAAATACTTTCTATTCATCTATTCAAGTTGAAATGCATTTTTTAAAACTTTTAGTGGATGACACTTGTTTTTAATATAATTTGTTTCAAATATTAAATTAAAAAATGAATAAATAGTAACAAAAATAACAGTTCAACAGCATATATAGAAAGGAAAATTGTTCGTTGTGTCTCTGTAGCGCAATGGATAGCGCGTTAAGAAAATGCCTTCC